>NDGN011477965.1:0-12569 GCA_002564285.1 Tympanoctomys barrerae
CAGCTCGTACTGTAACCACTTCAGCGAGAGTTAACTGTGTGTTCAGCTTGGGGAAGGTGACAGTTGGTACTACTAACCAGAACTCACTGACCTTCCGATTTTGAGTGCTGTATGGTTGATGAGTCACTCTTTGCTCACATAAACCCCTAAATTTATTTTGTTTGAAGTTTGCCTTTTAACAGCAGTCTCCCCAACTCTGGAAATTACTTGCCTATTTTTTTTGTCTCTACATTTGCCTGTTCTGGATCTTTCATGTAAATTTCACTACAGCATGGGTGGTCTCTTGGGTCTGGCTTCCTTCTCTAGCATGCTTTCAAGTTCATCCTGCAGCATGCGTCAGTACTCCATTTTCACATGCACAACAGCGCTTCCTGTCACAGGTGTAGCCAGACTCTCAGTTGGGCTGCTTGTCCCTCTTGGCTGTTCAACGTATCTTGCTTTCTCGGGGGTTTCTTCTGGGCAGCGGAATTGTGAGGTCATGGGTGCAGCCCTTTGCGGAGCTGCTACACTGCTCCCACACATCTTACCTACTACCAGAAGGTCCCGCTGCTTCATGTTCTTGCCAGCGTTTACTATTAACTATTGAGTGAGGCATCCTGAACAACCAGAGTTCCACCGGGTACTGAAGGAAAGCCCACGCTCTGGCCGTCAGTGAAGTCTAACGAGAGCATCGACGTCCTGAAAGCGCAGGCAAGGCTTTGCCTCTCCATTGGCGCGTTTAGTCCAGGAAGAGCCTCTACATAGTGTTCCTTGAGAGAAGCTGCGTGTGGTGCTAGGTGCCAGTTACAGATGGCATCCAGTAAAGCATTAAATAGACGCCACGGGAGTGTTTAATTTTTTACCACTAGATGTTGTCATTTTGCCTGCTTATGATATTGACCTTGTTTTTAATTTTACTACTTTTCAAAGAGCTCAAATATTTATAGAGCAATTTGTAAAATGACCACATGGTTGCCTGCCTCAAGCAGAGCTTTGTCATCAGTTGGAAGGATAACTGAGATTTTTAAGTTTGCCTGAGAGGAGTATGGCAGACAACAGTGTTTTAACTGACTTTGTTTCATTACACAAATTGAGGAGTTTTTTTCAGCGTATAATGTATCACATGGCTGTCTGGCATGACTTTGTTTTTGGATACTTATTCCTCATGAAGAAGCAAGAAACTTACCTAATGAAATACCTGTTGTGAAGTTTCAGAGCGGCAGAATCACCCCACCCCGGAGAGCCCCTTCGCCGGACGGCTTCTCGCCGTACAGCCCAGAGGAGACGAACCGCCGAGTGAACAAAGTAATGCGGGCGCGGCTGTACTTACTGCAGCAAATAGGACCCAACTCCTTCCTGATCGGAGGAGACAGCCCGGACAATAAGTACCGGGTGTTCATCGGGCCGCAGGTAGTGCGCGACGCGTGCGGTGTTGTATTTATATATCTTTCTTAAAGTTACATATTATAAAGGCTCTTAAATTGCTAGTTCCTTTAGGAAAAATAAAGTGCTTAAAATATATTTGGGGCTAATAAACATTTTTAATGTATTTTGAGGTTTTTACTATAACTTAGCATCTTAAAGAGTTTATTCATGAAAGTATTTGTACACTGTTAAAGGTGAGGAGAATGAAGGATATGAAGTAATACATACAATAAATCAGAATATTAAAAAATATGATAAAATTAGAAATCGTAATAGAATCACAGATGTAGTAACTCGGGTTTTCTTTTAATTCTGCAGAACTGCAGCTGTGGCCGGGGGACATTTTGTATTCATCTGTTGTTTGTTATGCTCCGGGTGTTCCAGCTAGAACCTTCAGACCCAATGTTATGGAGAAAGACTTTAAAGAATTTTGAGGTGATTTTTTTTTTTTTAAATAAATGCTTTGAGTAAAATTGTCAAGAAATTTTTATAGTACCTTCCTGAAAATCATGAGCACTAAATATTAAGTGATAATTTTAGTGTGTTCTGGTTTTTGAAGCTCTTAAATCAGCTCTATGAAAAACATGCAGACCCAAGATGAGTAACTCGCCTGCTTACGCACTTCCGGTGTGTCATCACGGCACGGATGTCATTGCTGCTGTCTCTTTCCCACGCCAGGTGGAGAGCTTGTTCCAGAAGTACCACAGCAGGCGCAGCTCCAGGATCAAGGCTCCCTCTCGCAGCACCATCCAGAAGTTTGTCTCACGCATGTCCAACCCTCATCCGTTGTCATCGTCCAGCACTTCCACGTCTAGTTCAGAAAACAGGTTGGTACTTTTAAGGAGTTAAACATTAACCCAGTGTTACTTTTAATTTTAATACGTACTTGTTAAATTGCTCTGAAATGAAATTATTGAATCTTGGTTTTCATGTTGAAATCAAGGGTAAAGAATACTAAAGAAAGGGAGCTGGGGATTCAGCCCAGCGGCACAAGCGCCTGCCTGGCAAGCACATGGTCCTGAGTTGGATTTTCAGGACCAAGAAAAAATTTAGAAAACAATATTAAAGCTCTTGGGAAGATATTTTCCCCTAAAGCCTACAGGGTGGAACTTATGGTGTTTAAAAGTGACACATTGGTTACACACGTCATGACAAAAATCAGGCTGCCAAGGTCAAGGGCGAGCACCTCTGGCCTGGCTGTCCTGCTCTGTGCCACGTGCCGCCTGCGTGGTCTCGTGCCGCTCTAACAGTCAAGGCAGGTCTCGGCGCCACTGAGCAGGAAGTGGCGCCAGAGGGCCGTGCGCGGGGCGGAAGTGGCTGTGGCCCTTTTACAAATAAATTAGGTCCAAAGCAGTACTTGAAATTGTATAGCCTCCTACTTGCATATTTTCAGAGAATATTCTTTGTAGGCTGTTTTACCTGGGAGAATATTTGCATATTCCAAATAGACTAACCATTTTAATTAAGAAATACAGTAGCTGTTAATCATAGTTATTATTTAAAAGCTACAGTGCTTGTCAAAGTTTCCGTTGCCTAGTTGCTGATAAAATAAATGTGTGCGTCTTTATCCTTTTTTTTTTTTTTGGTTTTTTTAGGGAAGGGTCTACAGGGTGTTGAGTATCTCACTACTAGATCAGACTCGTAGTGATCCTCTTGTTTATAGCTTCCCAAGAGCTGGGATTACAGGTGAGCGCCACCAGGCGCAGTCTCAATTGCTGCCTCGGCGCGCCCGGCACGCAGGCCCGGGGATGTAACCCCCAGCCCCTGCACCTGTTTGCAGGCGCCTTAATCCCCTGAGCTATTTGGCCGACCCCAAACGTGTGAATCTTTAAGGATCTGGTATGTAGCCCAAAATGACAAATGTGAAGATTTTTTTCAAGCCTGTAATAGCATAATAATTCACGTGAGTTTTCTTTCTGAGATTATTTTATTAGTTTTACTGTAAAATCTGTAAATTGCCGCAAAACGTGGACAGGGCGGGCCTGCGCATCCCGAGGGGCTGCGGTGTGAGCATCGATGCTCGCCACCGCCGGGTTGTCTCTCCCCGCCATCCTCCTGAGCGCTGCTGCGCTCCAGCACCCACGGAGAGTGCGGCCGGATGAGCGCCCGGAGGCTCCTGGAGAGCAGGGAAGCGCAGGAGGTGGTGTGCGTTGCCTGCGCCGGCAGGCCTGTGCCCCTCGCTCCCGCCTCCAGGGCTCCTTGCCATACCCTTTATGTCTTTTAAATAGAATTTTTTTTAACTGAGTTTTATTTTTCAAACTTCCCATCCCAAAATTATGCCACTCTTTCTCTCTTGGATTGATATTTTGAAGAAAAATAATAAATGTGTAAAAGCCAGATAGCCGAAGTTAAAACAGAAGGTTTCTCAGAAAAAGAACAACTTCTAGTATGAACTGGCCATAACGCGCGGTTCCTTAGTGTGTGTCTGGGTTGGAAGGTCCTCGGAAGGAAGAGCACAAAGTTACATCGGGGTAATACTGCCGCGCACTATGTACCAAGGAAGTTTCTGTTTCAGGTAATCACGTGTTGCTATGTCTAAAGGTTAAAATCAGTGCAGCAAACACAAAGGACATTTAGCTAGAGATCTGCTCATGTAAAACTTTTCAGTATTTCAAAACCAATAAAAATAGAACAAATAAGAAGCACTTAAAAATGATTAACAGCATCTTGGGGGAAATGGAAGGGAGACGCTAGGGTCTATAATGAGCAAAAAGGGTAAAGAGAACATTCACAAAAAAAGTTTTAAGGAGCTAACAAATAACTAAGATGAGAAGAAAAAAGCTTATTTTTAAAAAGGTATCAGTTTTTATGTACAGAAATAGTGGAGGGAAGAAAGAAAGGGTAGAGATGTTTGTAAGACAGTAACTTCTTACAAGGATATGTTTCCTGTGTGTAAATGGTGTAGCCTTTGAAACATTTATAGTCATTGATCCAATAAGTGTTACTTTTTTTTAAGAAAAATGAGTTTCAATTTTTATTATTGACACATGTTTACAGTGCATAACGATTATAGTGCGCTTTGCAAACCGTATGTACAAGGGATTGCCACAAGATAAAGTAAGTGGTTAAATTTTAAAATTTGTTACAGTAAAAGAGACATTACCCTTGGTCCTCCTTAAAATATTCCCCCTCACTTTGAGCACACTTACCCATTGTTACTGCCACTTTCCGAAAGTTCTGGAAGTCCTCTTTCATCCTTGTCTTTACGTGCTCTGCTTGGGCTTCCTCCGTGACGCACCCTAAATTGGTTCAAAGCGCTCATCTTTCATGGTCATTTTGACTTGGGGAACAGCCAGAAATTGCACAGTTCCCGATCCAGTAAATAAGATGCATAAGGACACTTCGTACTGTGTGTGTGTAATAAAAATTGCGGTAAATGATCAACCTCTTATGATTAAAAACTATGATGGATGTTTCCATTTTTAATTCACATCGTCATGAGTTGCCCTTAAGAAACTCCCCTTCCCTTTCAGAGCATCCCATCCTTCGTGGCAGTGCATCTGTTACTGTAATTTTTTTCTGAATGTAAACATCTTTTTTATCACCTTTTATATGGTGAAACATTGGGAGTAGCTTAAACTAGCAGCAAAAGAATAAAGTATGCCAGGGCTGGCGAGATAGCTCGGCAATCTAAAGCGCCTGCTTAGGCAAGCTTAGGCAAAGCATAGGGACTACAGTTCAATCCCCAGCACCACATGCCACGCCAGCCCTGCCCCCAGGGTAGGCTGAGCTGGCCACACAGAAAGAAAGAAAGAGAGAGAAAAGAGGAGAGGAGAGAAGAGAGAGAAAGCAAGCAAGCCTGTGCTCTGTATGTGTATATCCTGCAGTCTTTAAACTTGGGCTTTGCGGGCCAGCAAGATAGCTCTGGTTTAAAGTGCCTCCTTTGGCAAGCTTAGGCAAGCACACAGCACCACATGCTACACCAGCCCTGCCCCCAGGGTGGGCTGAGCCAGCCACGAAAGAAATTAAAATTAAATTAAATAAATAAACTTGGGCCTTTCAAGAACACAGAAAGGCATAAAAAAATTGGATACATGATACCACGTTGAGATTATACTACTGTACCAATCTGCATATAGTTTTAATGTACAAAAAGTACATTAGCCACTAATCAGTCTGATTTAGATACAAGATGATCAAAAATTGCATGTTTTTTGTTAACTTTTGTAAGACAATATAACAGGAAATACAAAAATGACAATTTTATCACATTTATTCAGATATTTTATCACATTTGTGTGTGTGTGTGTGTGTGTGTGTGTGTGTACAGTTTATCTTAAAATTCTTAACACCTGCCCAAGCGACACTCTGGGAAGTCAGTGTGTAAACAGGTGCGCTGTCTGAGTGACTGTTAGTGGCTATTAACAGTAGGTGTTAGTACACAGGATTTTTTTTTTTTTGTATTTAGTACAAGGTCTACAAGGTCTCACTACACAGTCGGACTCGTAGTGATCCTTCTATTTTCAGTCTCCCGAGTGCTGGGATTACCGGCGTGCGCCACCATACCCAGTGTTTTGTTTTGTTTTGTTTTTTCAGTACTTGGGATTGAACTCAGGATCTTGCACTTGCTAGGCAATCGCTTATTCTCCCGAGCTGTCATCCCGGCCCCATACCCAGTCTTCCCGGTGGCTCTTAAATGCGGTGGTGCGCTGCGCTGCATTTCCCAGACGTTAATCAGTAGATAATATGCACACGAGTGAGCATGGCTGCGCGGCAGTAACACTTTCTTACAAAAGTAGGCCACAGGTTCAGTTGTTCCTTTGCGTTCTGCTACCTGTACCCAGGGGATTTTAATTCTGAAAAAAATGACCAAAATGAAAACTTTGAAGTGTCAGAAGAGTTGCACAAAGATGTTTATTGTTGTTTCTCAAAATGTAAAAATAAGAAAAGAGCTCAGATATCAACAATAAGTGAACACCTGAACAGAGCCTGTCCAGTCAGTGGGAAAGCATGCTGCTGTTAAAAGTCACGTGTTTTATGGTAGGAGCAACCCAGGTGTCCCCCAAAGGATAGACAGTACAGAGTACGCAGCGCGGCGTTACTCAGCCATAGAGAGGAAGAAGCCGTGCTGCACGATACAGCAGGCAGGAGCCCCGAGGACGGTGTGCCCAGCGAAGTAAGGCAGGCACAAAGACAGGCAGGCCGGGACTCCAGCCAAATGCGGAGCTTAGCCAGCATCACAGAGACAAACGTAGACTGTGCTGCCAGAGGCCGGGCGCCAGGCACATGGAGAGTTGCTATTCAGTGATAAATAATTCTAGTTTTACAGGATGAAAAAGAATTCTTGATATAGTGGCAGTGATGGCTGTACAACATGAATGTATTTAATGCTTCTGTGTTCTGTTAAAATGATTATGTCTGTAATTTTTATGCTGTGTACATGTTACCACACAAAAAAGAAAAAGGTCAGGAAGAGTTTAATGACAAGTAGAATTTTACAGCTGTTTTTAATTATTTCCTTACTGGGTACAGGGTCTCACTGTGCAGCTCAGACTCGTAGTGATCCCCCTGTGTCAGCCTCCCCAGCGCTGGGATCGCAGGCGTGAGCCACCATGTCCAGTTTCAGTGGCCAGCACGGCACGCCCGGGGCTCAGGGCCAGCACGGCGTGTCGCTCCACGTGGAACCCGGCTCCTTGAGCTTGTCAGGGAGACACTTGGACCACTGAGCTGTCTCCCCAGCCGACACGTAGGATTTTATAATAATTTTTTTTTTTGAGTGTGAAGCCATCTGCAAGATTTTACAAAATATGTAGGTAGAAAAAAGACAGGGGCTCAGGATGTTATATATGTTAAAAAAAAAAAAAAAAAAAAGGCACAAAAATAGTAAACAGTGTAGTAGCACACACCCATAATCCCAGCACTGGGAGACTGAGGCAGAAGGATCCCTGGTGGAGGCTAACCTGAGTTTTATAGGGAGTTCAAAGGCAGCATAAGCAAATTGCAAGACCCTGTCTCAAGCCACGTACATAAATTGCACTTTCAGTTGGACTAGATTATGGGACTTTGTTTTTTGTCTTTTATTATGTATGTATATATGTATGTATGTATTTATTTATTGAACCACGGTTCCTACACTTGCCTAAGTTTGCACCTAAGCACTTCAGGCTGCTGAGCTATCTCGCTGGCCCCATTTTTGTCTTTCAAATTAGCTAATTTGGCTGTCACTATATTTGAAAAAATTGGCTGAGCTTGGATATTTTGCCATTAATATTTTTGTAGGTTGTTAGGTCCACACTTCTGCATGTTGCTGTGTCCGCCCTAACACACTCTTCTGTTTACAGCTGCTCCTGGCTGATAGCAGGCTCCCAGTTATGACAGTGTGCGGGCCGGCGAGCAGGAGGAACAGGGTGTCCTGTGGCCTTGCTGCCTGCTGGCCGGCCAAGTTTGGGAGTTTCCCATGTGAGCTCGAGGAGTCTGCGATTTTGATCCTAATCGCTCAGCCCTATCTTTCAGAATGACGGCTTCCACTCAGGGAAGCGCAGCCTTGGGCCTGGGGGAAACCTCAGCTTAGCGAAGACTTCTCATTGGGCAGGAGGGGGAGGCCACAGCGTGTGCTGCTCAGATAAAAGGCTAACGATAGGTCTGCCAGGCTAGCTTGCCCCCTGGAGCAGCTCCCAGAGGGCCTTGCATTTAGGCTGAGGCGCAATATTGCTAGTTTTACAAGCCAGTGCATACAAGTTCAAACCGAAACACTTATAAAATAGAAAAGCACAGTCAGTCTCTAACACAGAATGACTTGTTAGTGTAAGGTAATTTTTAAAATTAGGAAAAACAAAGAAAACCCCTCTTGCATTCTGTCCTTAAGCATGCACACACGTTTCTCATCCTTTTTTAAACAATTACAAAGTCGCGCTGCCTAATTGGGCGGTTGGTCTGCAGCTTTCTTTTTGGTAGTACAAGGAACTGAACTTGGCCTTGCGCTGAGCTGCGCCCCAGCTCTTCTTTACTTTTAATCTGGAGACAGTCTCCCTGGGCCACTGAGTTGGCTAGGCAGGGCTTGAGCTTCTGGCTTGCTGCTCAGCTTTCCAGAATTCTGGTGCAACTTGATTTTATTCTTTTATTCATCAGTAACATTTTCCCAGGCCAGTATAAACATACACACATCTTCTTCATTTTCCCCCCACGGCTGTATAAGATTGGGGCTATACCACAGCTTGCCATTGCCTTAGTGATTCTTAAGGGTACTTTTAGCTTTTCATTGCCTATTAGATGCAATCGTTTTTCCCGTTTTTTGTTTGCATCCTTGCAATGTTTCTGTAACATAGCAGCCTCAAAAGTCCAATTTTTCGGTCATGGATCTGTACATTGAGTGTTTTAGAGATTACTAACAAAATTAGCTTTCTCTAGAAATTTCAGGTTTTATTCCCATCATAAATATATATGAGAAAACCTGTTTTTCAGACCAAATTACCCACTTAGGCAGCATGAGTTTGTTTAAAATAAGATGAGAAAAGTATGTGTGCTTAAGTAAAGAATGCAAGAGGTTGTATTTCCTTGTTTTTCATAATTTTAAAAAGTTACCTTACACTGTTTGCAGTTATTTTGTGTGCAATTGCACTGGAGACTGTACTTTTCTACTTCATGAGTGTTTCTGTTTGAACTTGTATGTGCTAGCTTTTAAAACTAACAATATTGGGCCTCAGCCTAAATGCAAGGCCCTCTGAGAGCTGCTGAAGGTCATTGGCAGGGTCAGAAGTTACCAAGCTGTTTAATTCTTGCCAATTAGAATTACCCCCCAAAATAGTTGTGGTTTCATTAATTTAATAACCTCTTCATGATTATTAACTGTATATATTATTTTTATTGTGATGTCTTTTCTTGTCCATTTTCCTTTTGAGTGAATTACATTTTTTTGCTGATTTTTGAGAAGCACATTTTATATTAAGAATTTTCAAGTATGTATAATACAGTCATCCACTTTGTGTTGCCGTTGCCGTATTATACCCTAACTGGAATCATCTTGTACATGTTAGGAATCTAGCGTGTTGTCTGTGGGGTCTACCCTATAAGGTGTTACAGGGGGAAAATTTCTATGGGGCTCTTCATTCCTTTCAGAGGTTCGTAGTGTCTGGTGTACCATAATTTTTACGTTTCCTTGGGTTTTTTTCATTATATGTTATTGGGTACAGGGTCTCACCATGCAGTTCGGTTTAAATTTCTTTTTGGTGTTTATTTGGTGATTTTGACTTTTTTCATTATATACAATACTTCAGAGAACATTCACACACATAGAACTCTATTTTCTCTCCTTAGTTCTTTATATATTTCTAGGATTCTGGGAGGTTGGTGGTACATGTATCATTTAAAATGTGATACATGTTTCTAGCTTGTTTCTAAGAGAGTTGGACCGGTTTGTACTGTCACCAGTCCACACCTAGGATGCAGGAGAGGTGAGCCTTAAGATCCCAGTACTCGAAGTCTTGAGGGTATCATAGTCAAGCCTTATTTGAAAAGATACAATGACAGAATGAATCCTAGGGATACAAATGCGTTTCTGCAGATTTTACTTCATGTGTTGTATTCAAAGTAAAATGTTAATGTGGATTCACAACCTGTAAGTACGCGTGAATGTGGTTTGAAGTTACTGTATATTAAGAGAACTATCCCTCAAATAGCTAGTAGGAGCTCTTCTGAAACAAGAATTTGTCTTTAATGTGCTCATATTATAAAGAAGCCTTGGGGGCTGGGGAGATGGCTCAGTGGGATAAGCACTTCCCTGGCAAGCGCAAGGGCCTGAGTTCAATCCCTGGTTCCGCCAAAAAAAAAAAAAGAAGCCTTGTAACTCTAATTAGCATATGGTGTTGTTTTCTGTTCTTTATATTTAGTACTTTGCCTTTTCCTCCTTGCAGCATAAAAGATGAAGAGGAGCAAATGTGTCCCATCTGCTTACTGGGCATGCTTGACGAGGAGAGTCTCACGGTGTGTGAGGACGGCTGCAGGAACAAGCTGCACCACCACTGCATGTCCATCTGTAGGTGGCGCGTTCCCTGGTGCACTCGGTGCGGTTGCTCCACACCTAGCGGATATCTGTGAAGGGGGGTTGTAGCCTCGTTTATGGGGAGATTGGTGACAGCAGGGGAAAGTCAATTGTGCAAGCCCTGTGCAGTTTTTGACTAATTGGAGCTTGGGATGATCCATAGCAGCAGAGACAACACAATATAGTAAGATTTGCATGGCAATGGGAGGAGCACACAGAATTAGAAAGCTCTCCTGTCTGGAGTGCATGCAGGGAGAGAAGGGGGTGAATAGGGGCTGGGCAGAGGGGGGGGTCGCCAAGTGCAGCTAGAAGCGGTCTTCCCGGGTAATCAGGTGGGCCGGGCCACTTGAACAGCTGTAGGGCACATCGCATCATAACTGCTAATAGTGTCGCTTGCCAAAGGTGCAAGCAGGAGAACAGTTGAACTTGCGGTGTTTATCTGCTTTCAGGGAAGCCATCTATCAAATTATTATAAGGTTTTTCCAGAGCCATTGTGAAAAATTATATATATAATGTTTAATGTCAAACATTGCAGCTTTGTAAGATGTTTTCTTTAATTTTACAGGGGCAGAAGAATGTAGAAGAAATAGAGAACCTTTAATATGTCCTCTTTGTAGGTCTAAGTGGAGATCCCATGATTTCTACAGGTAGTTGTTTTGAATTAATGACGTGTGTTTAATTAAAAAGTAAAAATGTTCTTAAAGTGTGGTGTAAATATTACCATTTCCTAGCAAGTGTCGTTGTGTTCACAGCCACGAGCTGTCGAGCCCCGTGGACACCGCGTCTTCCTTGAGGGCTGCACAGCAGCAGGGCGCGCAGCAGCAGCCCCTGGCAGGGCCGCAGAGGAGGAGTCAGGAGAGCAACGTCAGCCTCACTCACTACGGCACTCAGCAGATCCCTCCTGCGTGTAAGGACTTGGCTGAGCCGTGGATTCAGGTAGGCGGCTCTGGCTCTTCGTGTCTCGGGCCCAGGTACACAAGTTCCCTTTCCCTCAGTTTTTTACAATTAAAATGTTTTTGCTTACCTCTATCATGACTGTTAGTCCTTCTGTTTTTTTATTTTTGTATTAATATTTTGTTGCCTTAAAAATACAAGGCTTGGACTGGAGGCGTAGCTCAGCAGCGCAGCCCCTGCCTGGCAAGCGCAAGGTCCTGAGTTCAATTCTGGGTACTCAGCGTAAGGGCTAAAAACAAACAGTGTCTCCAGTAGACAGTGATGAAGTAAAATAATTATTGTTAATAATTAGTTAAATTCCACCGAATACTATTTGTTAACAGCGTTTCATTACACTTCTGTATCATTAGAATTTGATTATTTTGGGACACAATTATAACCCTGTAGCTTTGGGGTTCTCTTCTCAGTGTGTTAACAACCCATTAAGAATCTAATAGAATCCTCAAAACAGATAGGCAATGGTAATTCTTTAACCTAGTTCACTCATGGTTTCTAACCCAGGCCCTCACCAGCTCATTTGGAGCCCTCAGAACACTCTCACGATGATTCTCAGCTCCTGGATGCCCTTCTTTCAAGGACACAGTTAGTTGATTTGCTCACGCTGCAGCGTGGGCTGTGGACTCTGCGGCCAGACCTTGCCTCTCAGATCTTTGAAACTTGTCCGTCCGTGCATTGTGATGTGAAAGTTCTGCTCGGTCATCATCATTCGGTTCTCAAGGCACAGTCTGGAACTTGTTGGTGCCATTTGCCTCATGACCCACTACCCTTTTTAACCAAAACAGTCTGCATTTGAGGTGTCATTGTTTTTGAGACAGGGTCTCACTGTCCAGACTAAGCTAGAATTCACTGCGTAGCCAGGCTGGACTCACACTCTCTCGGTAGTCCTCAGCTTCCCAAGGCCTAGGATGGGTCTGTCTAGCCTGTACCAGGCCTTTTTAGTGTTTTGAAGCCTCCACTCTAGTGCCTCTCTGGACTTGGCTTTTCTTGACAGTTTACCTCTATCATGAGGACAGTTTTTCCTCTAAACTATCCTAATATAAATGGAAGGAGCTCACAGTTATTTCTGGGTTGGATGGTTGTTTTTGGCAAATATGAGGGACACAAGCATAAAAATACATGTATATCCATCTAGTTAGTGGAATTTTCTCTTAATTTTCTTTTTTTTGGCAGGACCAGGGATTGAACTCAGGACCCTGTGCTTGCTAGGCAAGCACTTATTCTACTGAGCTATCTC
>NDGN011477966.1:0-28763 GCA_002564285.1 Tympanoctomys barrerae
TTCTTTCTTTCTTTCTTTCTTTCTTTCTTTCTTTCTTTCTTTCTTTCTTTCTTTTCTTTTGGCTGGCTAGGCCCACCTAAGGGCTGGTCTGGTGAGGCATGTGGTGCTGTGAATCAATCTGCAGTCCCTTGCACCTGAATAAGTTTGTCTAAGTAGGTGCTGTAGACAACTGAGCTAGCCCGCCAGTACCCTTGTCTTGCTCTTGACTCACATTAGATGACGGCTTACCATACCATGAAAAGAAAACTGACAGCACCAATTTTAAAGCTATTACTGTGTTAATGCGGTTCTGTTTAGCTGCCTTTAACTTGCTGGTGAGGTAATAATAAGGTATACATAACATTTATTGCCCAAATTGGGAACTTTTTAAGATTTTTGTTTTAAATCTTTTATTTATTTGGTACAGGGTCTCACAACACAGCTTGGACTTAAGCTTGGGACCTTTTTGAAACAAAATAAGAAACTGGGATGTATAGCCACTTGTGGTGGTGATGAATGACAGTGATGATACATGTATATTTGCCAGGCACTATTCTCAGTGCTGTATATGTACCATCCACTTGATAATCTCATAACAAAGGGATTATGGGATTTTATTAATCTTGGTTGGCATGTAAGAAAATGTGTTGACCAACATAAGACCTTTGCCTAAAGTCACCTAGATGGCTGGTAGAAGAGAGAATTTCACTTGAGCACCCTGAACCAGGTCCCTGGTCTTAGCCATATGATCTATTATTATTCCTAGAGCTCTCAGTTAATCCTCACACATTTATTCTGTGATGTCAAATTCTCCTTTTTATGTTTTTCCTACTTTCTTTTGACAAGTTCCAAGTATATGTAGAATTTGTCAAAGCATAATAAACCATTATACCCTTACATTAATACACTAGCTTTTGAAACTTTTCTGTGGTTGATTCTCTGTGTGTATACTCTTAAGCATTTGCAAGCAAGTTGCCAACATTAATCTACTTTAGTTCTGTGTATTTCAGCATGAATTTCCTAGTAAGAAGGTTCTTCTCTCCCAAATGGCCAAAAGATCATTCTTATAACCAAGAACTATAACACTGATATAATGATGTTTTCCAATATTCAGAGAATACTTGAATTTACTCCATCATCCTGATGTTTTTTTGTCTTCTAAAAATCTATCTAGCCAAAGATAAGGCAGTACATTTAGTTATTGGTAAAATCTCCTCCTTATATTTTATTTTTCTCCCAATGTACAAACAAAAAGGGAGACAATGTGTAGAAGTATGGCAGGCAGTGTTGATGCCCTGTCCCCTGTGCCTCACCTGCAGACTCCGTAGACACTTACCATGAAGACAGCTTCTCACCTCATGGCCAGTGACTACTCAGCATCTCTGCTCTGGGGCTTTGTGCAGAGTGCTGAGAGCTTGATCAGCTTCCCAAGGTCTGCCTGGAAGAACTTGAGATTTCAACACTCCCAGCGACAGTTTTAAATCAAGGAAGTTCACCTTGGTTTATAAATACCCTAACTTTCTCTTTCCTTGCTGGAACAACCCACAGCATGACCTTCGCTGTACTTAAGAAGGAGCTGAACTCTTTCTCTCCAGCAGTAACCTGCCCTTCAGCACACCTATCAGTTCCCCTCCTCACATTCTGGTCATATTTACACACTTGTACCTCTTCAAATCATTTCCCAAACACACCATCTATATCCAAATCCAACACTTAGGTGTTCATCACCATGTTCTTGTGGCCAGCCAGGATTTAGGATGCTCTGAAATCCCAAACCAAGCGTCATTTTACACAATTTCTCTAGAGGATGAGTTACCTACCAAAGATCTCGGTAACCATGGCTGAAATGGACTTGCAAACTCTTATTTGACTCATTCTCAAACTTCCAGCAATATTATCATATAAATCCAATGGAGTCTCAAAATGTAGAATATGATCATAAGATTAACAGAGACTAGTTTACTTCCCTCTTCAACTATAAGTTTTACTTTTGAAAATTAAAATGAAGAATTATCTTTACTAAGATCTATAATTCAAAACATATTCATCAAGCCATGGTTGAACCCTCATGGTATCCTGCATAAGAGGAGTCTTTAATCTCTACTGTAAAGACGTTATGGTCTGGTGATTGTAATATTGTTATAGTGCCTCACTATTAATATTTTTTTTCTGTATCTAGGATAGGGTCTCCATGGTCTATAGGGCCTCACTATGTAGATCAGACAAGTAGTGATCCTCTTGTTTTCAGCCTCCCAAGCACTGGGATGACAGGAGTGCGCCACTATGCCAATCTCATTCACCATCTCATCATCTGTGCCCCAGAGGCAGGCCGACATGGCATGCCTGGGATCGAATCCCGGCTACTATGCTCTGCCTAAGCAGGTGCTTTAGTCCACTAGGCTAACAGACTGGCCCTGGCTAATATTCATAAGGATAGAATACATGCACACTGAAGTACTGTATCTCTTCCTCTCAACAGCAATAGTCTATTTTTTCTCCCGAGATTCCTCGTCAATGTCCTTGTTATGGCACTTTGCACATTTTGTTACCCTGCTTGTCTATTTGTCAGTCTGTGCCCTCCCACCAGATTGAAGCTCCTCAAGGTCAAGGACTCCCAGTGCCCAGTGCTGATTTTAGCAAAGAGCTAATAGTTTATTTACTTCTTCTGTGTAAGGAGGGCTATTCTAAGCATATTAAGCATATCATTGCCTTTAATCTCAAAGGCAATCCTATGATATAGGATATATTATTGTACAGCAGTAAGTGACAGAACTGCAATTCAGTCTTAAAATTTGGTGTGATCTTTGTTCATTTATAGATTGCACCCCTGAAAAGCCAGAGATCAATGAAAATGGTTCTGATCACTTTGAAGTTCTACAGAATTTCTGCTGCCAAGCCTCTCCACGTGCACTGTACCCCCCAGCTGATGAGACAGCTGCCTTGTCTCAATTAACCTTTTCTGAGATCGAGCGGGGTTGACATTAGCTCCCTAAGCACCTCTTCAATCACTCATTCATTCATTCATGCATTCATGGGTTTTCATTTCAAATCGCTCCTTTGTGAACCAAGTTGGGAAATTCTCATTTTCACACATCACCTATTTTGATGGATTCTGCTCGGTTATTTTCTATTTTCATGATTGACCAGCAGCCGTTTATACATTTTTTCCAACAATCATATCCTTTCCAGCAGTGGGCCTTCGACCTGTGATTGCTTTCAAGGAGGTATATTGCCAGTTGCTAGTTTTTGGATTTTTTTTTTAAATTTTTAAACGTGATTCTTTGGTAGTTTCACTTTTCAAATGAAATTGAACAAGATGAATCTTTGTACTTCCAAATATGAATTTCAATATATACACATACATATATATGCATATATATATATATATATATGCATGCTAAAATATTAGTACCTTCATTAGTGATGATTAATTTGAGGGGTGGCTATAACAACTATCGTAGTGTGACTAAGTTAGATTTTTGTAAATAAAGTTTTATTAGAAAACAATGACATATATGTATAGATTTAGATGCATTTGTGCTACAATCATGGAGTAAAATAGTCACAAAAGCCCATATGGCTTACAAAGGCTGAAATATTTATTAACTGATTTTGTAAAGAATAAATTGGGAACAGAGAAAGAGATAGCTCTATAATCTCTAAACTCTTACTCTGCCACTTAAAAACTGGAAAAACTTGGGTGCATCACAATCTTTCTGAACCCTAATTTCTGGGTTTTCAAAACTGAGTTAATGAATTAGGCAATTCAGTAAAAGTATTTTGTAGCCTATAAACTTTTATCAAAATTTTAGCTGTACAATTTGTTGGAAGAGCAGCATTGAAGATTTTTATTATTTACTTAGTACTGTGTCACAAATCATCCCCCCAACCACGCAACTAAATAAATCAATAATTTATTATTATCCGTAAGTCATTGGGATCAACTGGGTGTTGGTAGACTGGGTGGAACTGAGTAGATTTTCCTGGTGTCTGCTGAACTCAGTCACATGGCTTTGACCATGCAAGGGTTGTTTTTTACGCTTGCCTCTCATTCTCTTTCTGGTGTTAGTGGGCTGGCCTAGGTAATAGCCCAGGCTCCAGAGAACAAGCCCAGTCCCATCAGCACTTTTGGATGTTCTCCTTGAATCAACAAAGCAAATATCTCACTGGCCAAAGGAAGCACATATGGCCCAATGTCAGGAGCAGCCCCAGCAAAAGGCCACTATAGGGTTGCATGGCAAAGGTGTAGATGCTGACTAGTACTGGCTTGAGATCACAAGTGACATGCACTAGAGATATTATCTGAGGAAATGAGTTTCCTCCAACTGTGAGGATGAGAGCAAAAGCAGGAACAACAAACTTCTTCAGGCAGCTGTTAGACTGCATATAAGAAAAATGTTATACATGTGCATGGCATTTGGCTCAGTGATGACATTTTTATGAATTTATGGGAGGTAAATGAATCATCATGGACATACAGATTTATCAGGAAGGGTGCTTACTATGACCTTGCTCATATGGTACAAAACACTAAAAACAACTGCACAAAAATGAAGTCAGGTTGCATGAATTATTGCCCACCTACATAATGTAATGATATAGAGCAGTTATAAGTGAGGATAAAGAATTATGCTATGGAAATTATACATATCACATAGTTTGTAGAAAAGAAGATCATAAAAATTTCTACAATATGTTCATGCTTTGTTAATGAATACCTGTGTATTATAAGAAATTGCATATATTCTAAACGATGAACAATGGCTATGTATGATAAATTAGTATTGAACTTTTATGTTTTCTTTGTAATGTCTTGTTAAAATTTTCCAAAACGCTTATGTAATATCTTTGTAATAAAACTGTTTTTCACAAAATAAAGCAAGGCAAATCTTCACAAAAAGAAAAAAGTGCAAGAAAGAATTATGGCAGACGTAATCAGAGTATATGCCATGGGTTGCTGATTCTTGCTTTTAAATTTTTTCCTTGTTCTCCCAGAGGCATTGTAAGATAATGTGCACTTCATCTATTGATTGAAAATGCATTTTATTTCAGATGAACTAACTTGTTGGACAAGAATCACTTATGTTGATGTAGCTGTGCATCCACTGTACCATTATTGTTTAAGTTATTTATTGTGATTTAGAACTATGATTATTCTTTGTCTCTGCTTAATTATTTCTTATATGTAACTATTCTCTCACCATTTGGAAAGAATCTGTTTTAACTTTGAAGCACCTAAGCAAAAGCGGACTGTGATAACATTGTCAGTTTTTATATAAAGTTTTAAAGTAGTATAATTGCCAATAATTGACATATGAAAAACTAACTTGATTCAGACTCCACATGTGACTCCCCTTCAGTCTCTTTATTGAGTATTTGATCTAATTCTCTACTGTATTGCATGTAGTGGTAACTTTTAAGCTTTATGTCACATAGAGAGGATGTTTCCCCCTCCATTGTTATCTTTGAACATTAGAAATGTGTCCAATAAACACCTAATTTCAATTGAAAACCCTTGTGAATGTTCATGCATACAATAAAGCACTAAATTAGTGATTAGGAGTGTATGGAAGAATAAGGCAAGTCCACTTTCCCTGACAGACAAATAGAATGTGTATTTCAGAAAATAATAGTATAATGATAGTAAACCTGATCATTGCATATGCTTAAATTTTTATCATTGCATATGCTTAAAAACTGACATTCATATTTGTCTAGTGGAATAAATGGCATAGCCACAAACATTCAAAAGCAGGCATCTGTTTCAGGCTTGCCCGTGAGAAAACACATCTTACTGCTGTTTATATGCTGTTTCCTTTTCAGTAACTTTAAAGCACACTGAAAAATAATCACATAAATTCACTTGTGCTTTATAGCTAATAGCAAGTAGTTTTATAGGGAAACATCTTTAAGGGAATGGATTGGTAAGTTATGCTAACCCTACACATACCGTGATGAAATAAATGAACTAGGGTGAGAGATATCAACATGGATTAATGGTATAAAATCAATATTGAACAAAAATCAAGTACCAAAAGTATAATTTCATTACCATTAAATTATCTCATTGATATATAATTTAAAAGCATGTAAGATAATAGTAAATATTTCTTAGGGGAAACATATTTAGTTCATAGACATGTTGTGATAGGTACTCAGTGTATAAATTAGCTGGATATTGGAAATGATAAGCTTTGAACTTAACAGAGAGATTATTGCTAATGGAAAAGGGTAGATTACATTTGAGGAAGAGCTTATATTGGGCTTCAAGTGCAGTAGAAATATTTTAGCTCTTTAATTTGTTGATGAGAGATAGAATTTATTATTTCAGTCGTACACTCTTCCATATGCCCAAATATATGGTAATAAAATTAAAAAATAAATGTTCTGGAAGACCTAGGTAGATATCACTAAATATAAGTATGACCATCAGAAAGAAAATATTTTCACCAGCATTAGAAAAAAGGGGAATAAGTGTATTATTTGTACAGTGCATTAAAGTAAAAAGCATTAAAGTAAAAACTCAAACAGTTTTTAAGAATATAAACTTAGTGTGCCAATGTAGATAAAAAGTTTGTCCATCCAGAAATCTATTTATGCTGACACAAATATTTGTACTTGAAGGCCCTAAATTTCAAGAAACTGCTTACTGACTGTTGGGGTAAGTTGCCATGCTGAAGAATTTAGTGCTGTTAATCTTCTGCTACATTTTTGCTAGGTCCATCAGACCATTTCAGGTCTTGTCTGTTTTTATTGTTATATTTCCAGTAGAGTTAAGGTTTTTAACTCTGCTTGGGTGCCTATGAAGTTGATGAATTCCTCTGCTACTGATGGTGTTTCATGCTGATCCTCTAATGGGTGCATTGAAATATAATCTGCTGGGTTATTTTCATCCCTGGTGCATGCACAATTTTATAATCATAACCATGTAGAAATTGTAAACCCCATCACTCTGACCATGTTGCTGCCTTAAACTGTGAACTGACAAGTATTTTCATGAGTACCTGATGACCTGTTACCACAGCAAATGCTAAGTCATAAATTAATAAGAGCCAGTGTATGAAAACAGGGACGTCTATTAAACCCCAAGGATGTTCAGGGTCCTCTCAAAATCTGTCTTGCATAGAATAAAGTAAGTGCACTTTCACCTCAGTGGCACACAAGGTATATTTTCATAGATTTAGGAAAGCCTTCATAAATCTCATTATGCAGTCCTTTTTTTCCCAAACCATTAGGTAATGGCCTATAAGTTTGGATATTGTAGAGCATGCAAGAGTTATTACCTTCATTTTTATCTGTCAAGTGGCTGAGAATACACAAAATTATTTCATAGTGCTTAAGATTGTATAAATACCTAGTCAGTGTGGCAGGCAGGAGAAAAGACTTATTTCTGATAGGAGGTCCCTAAGTCTAATTTTTTTTTATTTTTTTATTTTTTTTTGCGGAACTGCGATTGAACTCAGGCCCTTGTGCTTGCCAGGGAAGCACTTATCCCACTGAGCCATCTCCCCGGCCCTTAATTCTAATTTCTTAAGAAAATGAGAGGCACTTGGTCTTCAGGTCTCAGCTTCTCCATCTGTAAAATGGAGATAGTGATAATTTCTATGGTTTGTGGAGTTAAAAGGATTGACTCATGTATTAAAAGGGACTTTAATAATGAAAACCACTGGGTAGAAATCAAGAAAAGAAACTCCATAATATGTAAATTTAAAAAATATGTAAATTTATTCTGTAAGGCTTAATTATGAGTTTAATTTTTTCAATACTTTCATTGGTATTTTTCCATATTAAAGAGAGAAAACTAAAGTTGCTCAAATGTTTCATATAACCATTAGAGTTGCTTTCATATATCTTAATGAGTGCTAAAGATAATAAAATGTTTGTCATTTAAAAAAAATTTACCTTACTTATGCTACTCTTTGATATTTTTAAAGAATATGTATAGATTTTCAATATTCTCTTGCAAAGTTCTTCTTTGGTAAACAATTTAAAGGACTCAAAATTTAAACCAAAATTATTTGGTGTGTACAAAATCTCCTCAGTATGTAAATGCAACGCATTTGGTTCTAATCTCTTTGTCTCACATTTTGGTCTTGACTACAAAGCTTCTGGTTTGTGTCTCTGTTCCTCACATGTTAGCTACAAAGAGACTCACATCCTAGTATTCAGAGCAGTCTGTGATACATGGAAAGACATTCTTTTGTTCAAGCCAGTTATCTGGTTTTTCAGCATCTCATAATAATTAGTTGGTGAAACTATGGAGGAGTTTAGTGAACTCTCATTACATTCCAGACACTGTGGTAGGTACTTTTTATATCTTAGCCAACTTAACCGCAAGTACAACCCAGTGAGATACCTACTGTATTTACATACATTTCATGGTGGACTAAAGGTTAATAAGTTTTCCAAATTTACATAGCTAGTACTTGATAGAGGTGGAATTCAAACTCATGCTTGTTTAATCATCTTTTGACTCCTCTCCTATTTTCAGTCTGCAGATAAGTCAGCTATGATATTTAAAATATACCCACAATTCTTTGATATGCTTTCCTTCAAAAAGTGGAGCTAATCTGAGCGAAGCCAGACCTTGGTAGAAGAAGTATTCACCTACCCCAGCAGAGGTCCAGAGGCTGCAGGACTCATTTGGTAATCTAGCACCAACTTACCTTTTTTGTGAGTAAGCCGTCTTAGAAGATGATGGTCCAGTCAGGAAGGACCTTGGAGGACTGAAGCCTTGGCTGATATCCTAACTATGACTTCATGAAACATCCTGAACCAGAGTCACCAGCCCAGATTGCATTCAAATTCTTCATAGGAGCTGTGTGAGGCCAATTTTAATGGTTGAGTTGAGCTCCTGAGTTTGGTGGTAATTTCTTATGCAGTAATATACCAGCTCACATAACAGAGAGCATAATGAATATGTGCAAGATCACAATATTTTGGAACCCTATGTCAAAATAATTTTAAAATATTGAATTAATCCTTATTCTAGACACATAGAATCAATCATAAGTTCAATTCCTCACATGGGAGCAGTTAATTTTAAAATAAGTGGAGTTGATCACAACATCAAATGGAACTCTTATTTGGATGGATCAAATGGAACACTTAAGATGTGATTCTTAAGAAAAAAAATCAATGTCTGTGTAATTGGGTTATGTTCATGTAATGTAGTCATTCTTTCCCTGCTGTTGTCTGGATAGGCCAGACTATGGCTGGAAATCCAGAATTCTTCTGGTGACCCCATTTAAAAAGCACGTTGCTGGCTAGAGTGCTCCCACAGAAGGTGCTCAGGATCAACATAGGCTGGGAACTAGGTCCAGTGAAGCACCCCTTAGGAATCTGATAGTCTTTGAGGCAGAGAAAGAAGGGCCAAGGGATATGGTTTTGTGGCTTTCAACTCTTTAAATAGTTCTAGCACAAAAGTGGGCAGGGCTTTTTTTACTTCTTGGGATAGGACTAGAATCATTGGAAGGCAGCCCTAGGGGGTTCCTGGTTCTTTGAGTACTGGAATATCAAAAAAGAAGTAGCGCCAACTATCATCAAAGCTGTAGAGGGATGATTACTTCTGCATGTCAGGTTAAACTAAAACACCAAAATTTTTACAGGAATTACTCAGTAGCATTAGAACCCATTTGAATATTGATGTTGAGTATATATGTGATATTGTGGCTTGTACTATTAATTTACTTCTTCATTTATATTTGCCAACTTAATCCCAGAAGGAGTTAGTATTTTGTGCATAATACATGTATAATATAATCGAAAGTCTATCGCATTGCTCCTTACTTGAAGAGTGAGGAATACTCATCTGTTGTAGTTAGGGTTTACAAGAGAAAAGATTTAATACAGGGCACACAACTTTTATGATTATTTTATAATAGTGAAAGAGTCAAATGCAGAAAAATGCATGAGATCTATCCACACACTAGAGAGACCCAAAGAATTCAACTGAGGGCCTGGATCCCACATAATGTCCCATATGAGTCTAGTTGAAGACCTACAGCACATGGCAATGTCCTCCACAAGTCTCCTGGAGCTCTAGCTCCCATAACAATGTCTCATGCAAGTCTATATGAAGAATATGCACTGGGAAGGTCCAAAGGTTAGTAGTGGAAGCAAGAAAGTTTGCACCAGTGGACTGAAGGATCGATGCCACCAGGATGGGGGATCTGCCTTGGAACCAGGAAGCCATGCTCAAGGTAAGGACCAAGCTTCCCTGAAAAGAACCACAGCAAGGACCTGAGCTCCTTCAACAATGAGAACAGCTAAGTTCATATCAGGAAAACCAGCACTACAAGCTTCTCCAGAAGAATCAACAGTACACCATCTTCCCCTCCCGTTCTACTTTTATACTGTTGGCAGCACCCTCAGGACTATCTGCACCTAGAACCACACTGATTCCACTCAGCTGGGTGTTATAAGTTGACCATTAGTTAAACCACCGCATCATCTGTCTAGGTGACATCTATTGCTTGAGGTTAATCAACAAATAAATAAATTACACTGTTCCCAAATACTACCTCACCAGTAGTTTCAAAGAGCAAATCATACTGAACTTGTTGAAAGTTTCATGTTATACTAAAAATTTGCTTATATAGAAATATATACAAATTCAGAAAGTGTTCGTATAATGGCATGATGCTTTTAGTGTGGCACTTTCATTTCTTGGCTTTTGGATTCATGTTGTGCTCCTTCCTATTTCATCCACATTAGGCTGCTGTGTCAATGATCTAATACATACAACCTTCTATATGTCTTTCCACACTTGTATATACATAAACACAAAAAGTACTGAGTAGAGCGAAATACACAAAGGAGGATTTTGGTGTAGATTTACGCATGTGGTTTATATTAGGCACAATTTCCAGTATTTTGCCTGTAGTAGTTTTCATTTATACTTGCAGTACACAAGTATTCTTTTTTGCCCAAGGTAATGGCTTGTCATAATTTTTGTTACACCAATGTTTGCTTTCTCATTTCTCCTTTAATTTGCATTTCTCTGTTTTGTTTGTAATTTTGAGCTTCTTTTTCTGTTTCTTACCCTTTGGTAATTCACTGTACTGTGAATTGCCTGTTTGTATTTTTTGGCCATTTGCTGTTGGATGTTTCCTTGTCAGTGTGCAGAGACTCTGTATATTATAGATGCTGCTCCCCCCACCCACATTACTTTAGACTGAACTCAGTGTCTTCACAATGTGTGTGCTACACTCCTATAATTTTGAGATTAAGTTTTGGTATGTCCCTAAATTGCCTGAGCTGGACTTGAACTTGTGATGCTTCTGCCTCGGTCTCCCAGAGGTCTTGGAATTACAGGTGTGAATCATCAGGCCCAATTTGGTGATGTCCTTTTCTAAGAACTAGTGAATAAGCAGGGCATATTTAAACCACAATAACACTGAGGGATAGAGTAGAAATGCCTACTCTATCCCTCATACTTTCTCATAGACCCTCGTGATTCTAGAATATTGATATATTAAACAAATAGTGTTGCTATGGTTATTTTCATATTAAATTCTTACTAGAGTTTCAGTGAAATTTCCGTATCAGTAAAACTTGCAGCATTTCCTTCTATATGCCATAGATCATTTTGCATACACCTGGAAGAATGTGTGTTCTTGTTTAATTTTGAGAAGAATATATGTTCTTCAGGTAACATCCTGATCTTACTTCTTTAAAGATCATAATACCTTATTTGGTGAAGGACTACAGGCAACTCTGGGTCTCTTAGGATGCATAGTACCATTCAAAATTTCTGTACTGTCTCCTTGGCTACCATTTTGCCAATGTTCTGTTTGAACCCACACATTTCTTCTTGACTGAACTAGTGGGAGTTAGAGGGTGAGCTTGGAGAGAAACTATTTAAAGTCATCTGTCTCACATTCAAGGCAGCAAGATAGCAATAAGTAAAAAAAAAAAAGTTGCACAGACTGGTAGGAAAACAAGATTATTCAGGAATGAGGTTTAACCTATAAACTTGCTGGAAATGGGCCACAAGGCGAGTGCTGTGAAAGCTAGTGCTTTCTCATAGCCAATAAAAAAGGAAAAAGCAATTTTCTATAAAATTCACAGTGTTCTCAAGTTAAATATTAATCTTTTGCTTGAGCAAAAGCTTAAGTCTTTTAATTTGACCAGAGATTATTTTTCCCTCATATAGCTTTTCATGTCACAAAAAAACCAGATTTGAGCATTTGTTTTCCTTACCTGAGAAGATAGGGCCAATTTAGATCACATCTGTGGCTCTCTACAGCTCTTGTATGAGTTAACATTTTACTTTATTTTGGTGTATCATGTAAGTTCCCAGATATCATTCCACAAGACATGGACTAAGAATACCCTGACCCCATAATTTAGTTATATAGAATTTGGAGAGCTAAGTGTAAGATACTAAATAGAAATACTCTTCTTAAAGAGGAATGTAGATCTTTGTAAATACTTCTTGTATTTCACATCCAGGATCTGGAGATAGCAGAGTGTCTTAGTTACTTTCTCATTTCTGGGACATAATAACCAATACCCACAGGTTCAACAAGAAAAATTTTGTTTGGCTCACTATTTGTAGGGTTTTCAGTCCATAGTTGGCTGGATCAAAGATAGGGTGGCATGGCAGAGGGGCACTGCGGAGACAAACAGTTCATGTCAGGACAGGTAGAAAGCAAAGAAGATATCAAGGAGTAGAAAAGATATACTTCCAGACCATGGCCACAGGGATCACGTCCTCCCAAGGCTTCACTTCCCAGCATCACATCCAGTTATAAAATCATCCTTGGAATAATATAGTTGTGAGTATCATCCCCTGTGATTCAATCACACCCCCAAAGCCCTATCTATGAGCACAAGAGACTTGAGGGACATTTTGCATATAAACCATAACATAGGAGACTTTGCATATCCAAATACTATATCCTCAATCATCATCATCTTTAAGTATAACTGAACTATTTTGCTATTTTAGCTGATATACTAATTTGGTAAGTTGGCTTTGAATGAAATAGTTCCAATAGTATGTTTTAAGTTAATGAAGTTTTTACACAAATTCTAGATTTACAAAAAAACTGAGCAAATGACATACAGCTCCCATTAGGTCCCTCTCTCTACCTACAGTTTCACTTGTCACTAATATTTTGTATGAGTGTAGTACATTTGTTAGACTTGATGATCTAATGGTGATACACTATTCTAATGATAGTCTATTTGTATTGGATTCACTCTTTGTGTTCCACATTTCTATATGTTTTACTATGATATCATAATGGTTTCACTGCCTTTTTTTTGGTGCAGGGTCTCACTACACAGCTAGAACTCTTAGTGATCCTTCTGTTTTCAGGCTCCTTAGTGCTGGGATTACAGGTGTGTGCCACCCCACCTGGACTCCATCGCCTGCTCAGAATGCCCTGGGGGGCAGGGACAATGCAGCGTGTGGTACCAGGAATTGAGCCCTGACCCCTGCAGTTGCCTAAGCAAATACTTAGTCTGCTGAGCTATTTGGTCAGTCCTGCCATGGTTTTAAGTAGGATTGCTCTAATAGTACTTATTAAATTATCTTTTAACACTTTCTACAAGGCTTGTTCAAAAACAAGTCATTCTTGTTCAAAAACAAAAATCTATGTAATATACAAGTATTCCCACAAACTGATCATATATTTTAACTTACCACATTGACGGTCTATTTTCCTTAGTTTAGAATGTATATTTCAGTCTGGGTGTGGTGGTGCACACCTATAATCCCAGCACTGAGGAGGCTGAAAACAGGAGGATCATGAGTCTGAGCTACATAGTAAGACCCTGTGCCAAATTAAAAAAAAAAATGTATATTTCAGTGGGATGATGTTGTCATTTCCCACAGTCATAATATTTTGAAATTTCTCCTGGATACTTAAACCTTTTATAAGCTTATTAGTCCAAAAGAACACATGTTGGTTTAGTACAACACTCTGATGTTGCAATAAGATGACTAACTAAATATTCAAGACAAATCATCTAAATAGTCCTTTTCTAAAGAGCATTGTATTATTTCTAAATATTTAATGAATTCAACAAAGTGAAATAATCATGGAAGTTTTGAAATGCTGTGTATTTATATTCAATAGGAAGCATTCCTGTGCCAGAAAAGGGAGAGATACAATTCTTTTATGATTCTTCTATCTATCATTAGCATACCATATATATAAAGAAAAGACCTAATACTCAGATACTCAGACATGTTTTACTCATATTTCCATGCTGTTCGCTGAGGTCACAGACATATTACCCATTAGTGCTCATCAATTAGAGAAATTATAACCTTTATCTAGGTAATTCATCCTCAGTGAATACATCCATGTGAGTAGAGAGATAAATATCAGGCAATACATTTCACGTATATTTATTTACTTCGGATTATTCACTCAATCAACAAATATTTATTGAGTCCCTGCTGTAAGATAGGCATAGAGTTATATGTAAGAACAAAAGAGTCTGGTGATGAAACTGATAAGTTAAAAGAAAATTTCAAGTGATGGTAAATATATACGAACAAAGTATTTTAGAACTCAAGGGTAGTTAAGCCTCTCATTTTATAGCTGAGTAAGTTGACACTAAGAAAGGTCACATACCAGATGAATACTGCAGCCAGGAATAGAACTGACTCTTAAATTAAGCATAACCCTGCCTTCTTTGTTTAAATAGCTACATTGTTCTGATAGATCTGTGATGCTTTAATATTTTAATTTGTGCCAACCATATTCCTGGGATAATTGGGTGAGAAAGAAGATGCCTACTGAATTTCTAGTGAAGTTTAATTTAATTTGCCTTAGATGAAATTGAAGCTAAAATTGTTAGTAGAAAGATATACATAGGAGGTCCAAAAGCCCAAGAGTATTTTGTTGCTCTTTTCCAAGTTTGTTGCTGATTAGAATTTCATCACAGGAGTTAAAACATCAGAGACATATTGAATTACTTTTCTGATTGTATCTTAAAGTTTTTCAAGAGCTGAGTGTATTTTAGACATTAATCTTTGAGATTGTCTCAGGAAAACACAAAAATGAAATGTTTTTCAAATAAGATCTTGTATTGAGTTCCGAGGGTCACCTTTGTTCAAATCTCGCTCAGAAAAGACAGATGAGCCATTGGGCAATTGAACTGTATCCATTAAAATTGACCAGATAATGTATGTGTCTCCTTCTTCCTATTTCTTCATCTGAGTGATTCCACCAATGCAAATTCTGACCTACCTCTATTATTCAGTTTAGGAAGAAAAAGCATAAAAGATGCATTAATACATGGTGTTGGATCAGTCACTGTCCTGATTTTATCACTGCCTTTTCCATTTTTTTAAATTAAGCTCTCCATTTTTCTTAAGTTTTCATGTTTCTTTATTTTTATCATACAGCATCAATAATTTCTCTACATTTGCAGCTAGGTCAGGCTGTAGAATATGTCAACTATATTTTTAATGGTACACATGAAATTGCACCATAATATCCCAAAGGCAGAAGCCTGATTTTAATAAACTATAAATATATGTAGGGATATTGGAATTACAACAAATGGTACATTGTCTAACATATGGAATAGAATATTTTCTCAATAGTCAAAATTTGTTTTTATTGTCTGACTATCATGAAGGCTTCATGCTCTATTTAAAGTAAGATGATAGAATGAAACACACATTTTGGAGATATATAATATTATTTGCTAACCAGGTTCTAGAGAATATTTCTCTATGTAGACGTCCTGCTCTTGAAGATTTTGCCTTGACCCATAGTCCATCTAAACCAATGTAATAATGAGTTGCTAAGAGCTCAGAGTAACTCTTTTAGCCCTTTACAGTTTACAGCAGTAGTTTCATGTAATTACCTCATTTGATCCCGTTTATGACCACACATGGGCTGTGACTCTTAGCACCTTGGCTATTACACATATGGTGCTTTGTCCTCAGGAAGCTAAGTTGAAAGGGATCTAACACAATTGTATACCACAGGATTCATTCCTTAGAGTTTCCCTTTCAAGAGTCTTTTTGCATCTTTGTGTTAGAAGATGCAAATGTTCTGAACAGAAAACACTTATCATTATAACCAATAACAGCCAATCAAATTCAGATGTGAATAGAAAAGTGGTAGGAAGAAAATAAAGTCATTTATTTTACTTATTTGGTCATTGGAAAAGAAAAAAAAACAAAGTAATCCTAATCATTGAAAATATTTATCTTTTCTGACACAGCCCTGGGAATATCATTGCCTGAAGCCCTCTCTTTCTCCTAGACATAATCATTAAACACAATGATCTATTTTTGTTGTTCAGTGAAGAACCAAGCCACATCCCAGTAGGAGACATTGTCTCTGTATGGTCCCCAGGAGTCACCAGTTGATAATTCCCTCACAGGAGGCTTCCAGTCTCTCTCTACCTAAGAGTAACTAGAGGAGCTGGGAACATAGTGGGCCAGTACCTGAATCAGACCCAGTGATAGGAAGGGAGTGCCCCAGGTTGATGGCACTGAGAAGAGATGGCTAATGGCCAGTGAAGGATGCACTAATCTGGGTCTTCAGAAAGTAAGCGCTAAGAGGGTATTAAATGGGCACATCAGGAACTTGCTGTGCTAAAAGAAATAGAAAGGAAGTCAGGATGGCTGAGAGGGTGCTTAGACCACTATGGTACAGTTTAAACCTTCAGTAAAGCTGTTAGAATTCCTTGAGCTCAAGTCAATAAAAAAAAAAGTCCCATGTATTTTAATTGTAGGTCTTCCTTAGTATCTCTAAGCCATTCAGCTATTGTCAGGGAGCATCCTACAAGAAGTATGGCCCCAGACCCAAGCTAGTGGTGAGTTTCAAAGCCAGATCTCTGGGCCTGGGTCGTTTAGCTCCTTTCCTAGTTGGTGTAAAAATTTGGCACTGTGGAGAGACACTGACAGAGACAAAAAGAAAACCTTTATTATTGGTTGGGGAGGACTGCCAGAGATTGCAAGGACCCTTGGGGGAGGAAGCCAAGGGACAGGGTTTTTACTGAGTTGGACTAGAGGTGGAGTTTAGATGGGAAGGCAAAAGGTCATGTTGGGAATAGACTGGAGGATTACTGGCGTTGCATAAGGAGACAAAAAGTCTATTTGGGGAATAGAAGAACATGGAAAGGGCTAGCAGCATAGCTCAGGGAACTAAGTGCTTGCTTAGGTAAGCTCAGGGGCCAGAATTCAATCTCTGGCACCTCATGCTGCACCGACACTGAGCCCAGATGTGCTGAGCAGGCGATGGAGTCACACAGGTGGGACACACCTGTAATCCCAGCACTAGGGAGGCAGAAATCAGGAGGATCACTATGAATCCGAGCTGTATAGTGAGACCTTGCACAAAAAAAAAAAAAAAACATGGAAGTTGGTCTGGCAGTGACATGGTTGTTTGGGGACTCAAGGCTATGTTGGATCTCTTGCCATTGTGACCCTGGCAGAGTTTCACCTGGGCAGAAATCCATTAGTTGGTAGGTGAAGTATCTTCTCCTGGTGGCCATGCTGGGTTACCCACTGTTCTGAGATGTGTTCTGTGCAGTCCCTCAGGGTGTCCCCACAGAACTGAGCCCTGAGGTCCACTGTAGCACCCCTATTTTGTTGCCTTTGTTGTCTTACTTCTCAGATTGTCCCTGTGTCTCCTCATTTTACTTCCAAAGTAATTGCCAAGACCAAGATAACACTTGCAGGGCTTTGAGAGGAGCCCAAGCCAAGATGATGTTTTCCAATGACATTCAGTTTCTGAAACTTCTTGAAGTAAGTCATTCTTCTCTGACTGATTTTGACCACTATTTTTGTGCTTAATATGGGAGTATTGAATCATCAAGACAGTTACTACCTATCAGTGGGCTTGGCAGGCTTTTCCTAGCTTCCCTTTAACTTTCCAGTTAAAGTTTATGTTTCTTTCTGTTAAAAAAAGTGATAGCTTAGAGCAAAGAAAAATTGTTCCAAGGAATGGGCAGCTTTATGCTAAAATGTATTAAAAATTGTATCCTAGTATTGGTCTGAGTACTAGTACTTGGAAATTATTAATATGAAGTATCACTAATAATAAAACTTCATTTGCTTACTATGTGACAGGCACTATGTTACTGCTATACAAGCATTATCTCATTTAATTCCCTCAATAGCACTGAGGTCAGCCTTGCTGTTGCTTCCACTTTATAGGTGAATAGACCGAGGTGATAAAGACAGTCTGCTTAAGTTTGTGCACCAATGAGGAGCAAAGCCTGGACTAGAAGTCCAGGGCCTGCATTTGTCATCTCTATGTTAACTGCAATGTTTCTCAAAGTGCTATCCAGGACCCTGAGCAGCAGCAGCCATACGTGGGAACTAATTGAAAAGGTAGATGCTTGGGTCTCTCGGATCTGAAACAAGGTAGAGCGTGAGCATCTGTTTTTACAAGACTTCTTAGGAATTTCACAGCAGGCTGAAATTTCAGAACCACTACTATGGGTTATTCCAAGATATGCACAACCCTAAGATACAATTTATTATTTTCTCTTCATATTGTAGCTCTTACAAAAATATACTTTATATCCTTTATGGATAGATGGAGTCAAGCTCTTCAACTTTCTTCTCTGCAGTAGAGGGTACATTTTGTGTAACCACAGAAGTGCATCACACTGAAAAGAAAATTCTACCATTTGTCACAAATGAGATGCTAGATTAGAGAACTTCTTGAGATTCTTTGCATCTTTGGCAAGCTAATATTGCTCCTCATTGCATGTGTTTGTGATAATCAGGATTACGTGAATATAAAACTAATATAGCATTTTGCTTGCATGTGCAATAATCATTAAAAACACAGCATGAATCATAGCAACATATGGCATTTAAGAATAAGCTGTTCAATTATGCCAGGAGATGCAGAGATCATTTTGTTGGGCCAGAGAGTATGCAATATTGTAAGTAAAGGTGGGGGAAGTGGTTTTGCTTCAGAATATAAGGCAAAGATTTCTTTCTACTATGCCCAACATTGGCATAGCGCTTATCTCACAAATAGAAGAACAACAAACCAATCCTCTAAACTTGATTTTCAAGTACAGCCCTCTGGAAATATGCATTATTATTATTATTATTAGAAGTATTATAGCAAAGAAACCAGGCAATTCCACAAACAAATTACATTTCAAGCAGCTGACTCTGTATATTACATGCAATTGAGCACAAATAATGTGCTTTGGATGGTATCAAGATTTCTACATAGAATCTGTGGTGTATGGGTATCTTGAAGTCTTTTAATCAAAAAATTAATTTTTTTAGTTAAAATTAATTGAAGACTTATTTTATTTGCTATCTCAAGGATAGCATTCTATGCCCATCACTGAAAGGGAGAGATAAACAAATTTCATGCTCATTTTTAATCTCTTTACCAATAACAACATCCTTACCAACCAGGCTAAGTTCTCACACTTAATTTACTAGATTACTAAGATTTAATAGTATCTATTCACAATGATCCAAGGATATTTTACTATTAATAATGTCTCCCCAGATATTTCTATTATCCTTCACTAAGTGTAACGGACAATACATGCCTAAAATATTCTTCCCAGATAAGATTTTTAAATTTTTAAAAAAATTTTGCCTAGGCTATGTCTATATGGTGTGACAATCTAATAAGCATTACTTTTAAATTGAAATGTCTGGTCATTTAAGGGAAAAAAATGAACAAATGTGTCAGGGGATATGTATGTTTTATTTTTATGTCTCTACATTGGATGAAAGTTGCAGAACTAGCTGTGTTTGAGAGTTGTATAATTCTTTCAGTGTGATTTAAACAATGGAAGATTGTGTTATAAACTCTTGAAAATGGTCCGGCCTCAGGCATGGAAGACTGGAATGAGGAAGGGAGACTCCTTTGCCTTCAGACACGTGGGTTCTTGCTGCCCTTACTTGGCTTCTGGCTTCTTTGTCCTCTTTGCTCCCTGCAGACTGGCTTCCTCAGACTCCTCTAATGTGCAGCGCCAAACAGGCTTCCTTCAGGACTGCTTCTACTCCTTTTGGCACATCTATATAAATCAGAAATAGGTTTCCTTCTTTAACATACTTTGAGTCAGAAAACTGTCGTAACCTATTGATTTTGTACAAGATTCCCTAACTGCTGGGGAAAATGTCAAAAGGAACACATAAATTCTAACGACTAACCTGGGAATGATGTCCTCCAAGACGTGATGCCCTGGTGCAGTAGACAACCTGAACTACTGTGCACAGTAAAAGTTCAAAGTGGAAAAGTTCTGGGAAAAGCAGGCGAGTTGCTCCTTCTACTGTGAAGGCTGACTCTTCACACCCATGTAGTTCTCAGCAGCAGTGTGGTGAGAACACACCCACACAGGATACGTTGTACAGCATCTGTGTTGCCCTTTGAGGCTGAATGATCAGAGCTAGTTAGTTATTTTGATATTGTGGAGGCTCAATGCTGTCATAATTTTATTCCATTTGACCTTACAAGTTATCATAAAGTATTATGTGGTTATACTAAGCGATAGATCACAGTGTTATTTCTTTTCTGCTCAATTTCTATTCCGGCAGAGAAATTATTTTTCTATATTAAGTTTGGAGAATTTTAGTCTTGACATTTTGCTTAGGTTAATGTTACTACTGTTTTTTCTTTAGGAAGTTTTTGAAATGTTCTAGTTAGGAAAAAACTTTCAAAGAAAAATGTTCATTTGTGAACTGAATTTTTCAGAAGTTGTGATACTTTCCAAGAAGCGTGGATATTTATATGTGGCATCAAGGTATACAATGAAACTTCTTATTTCCTCAAATTAATGTTTCCATCCATACGGAGACAAAAGATATGGATGAGAGCTGGGTTTCTTTTGTGTTTCAGGGAAAAGGAAGACTAGAATTATGCTTGAAATAAACTCTATTTCCCAACACAAAGAAACATAGTTTTGATTTATAATTTCTACTTCACACAAAACAAATCAGAAAAGACAACAACCAAACTTCTTCCCATTAAAATTGCCTTATATTTTAATCTGTGACCCACTCTCAGACCTATCAAAGGAAGTCTTAAAAATCCTTAAACACTTATAGAGGAATATAACCTATCTGATACTAAAAATTAAATACAGAAATTTGATAGGTAACAGTCAACAGTGTACCTCAGTCGCTATTCCTGAAGGGGTAAGGTAAATCACAGATTGGTGAAAAGCCCAGGATGAGAGACAGAAGCAAGCAAAAGGCAGAAAAAAGTGCTACTCCCTGGTAGAAAGGAAGAAATGCTGAAGAATAGGTAAGAAGAACAGTAACAAAGAGAGTAAAGGTTCACTCAGGATGTTCTGTTGTTTTAATTGGCAGAAGACACTAGGAAAAATTGGTTGGGAAACAATTCCAGCCCCTGTGTACCAGCTGCGTGTCCAAATTCCTTCTCTTCTCTGAGCTTCAGTGACTTTATGAATAAGATGAAGATAATAATATGCACCCTGCAGGGTTTGGTGGAGATTGGACAGGTCGTGCTTGAAGATCTTGACACATATTAGGTGCTCAATAGGAAGATTCTTTTATTACAGTCTTACTTTAGTCTTTAGTGTTATCAAGGTCTTGGAAATGCTTATTATATGGTGGCCTGCTGCTTTTCAAATTTAGTGTAATTCAAGTAATTATTTATCAATCTAGGTACTATGCCAGATAATAGAGAAAAAAGATAAAATACTTTTACTAATCTCAATTTTTCAAAATCCTTTTACACAGAGGGAAGTGTACATAATGATGTGCCCTGAGGTGCAAGTGGTCAACTTAGCTAGAGCAGCTCAGGGACAGAGTCGTCAAGCCTTGAGATGAGTCCCAACAGAGTTTCTCAAACTCTCCCATGCATGTGTGTCACGTGGTTCTTCTCACGATGTGAATTGTGAATGAGCAGTAGAGTGGGTAGGGAGGTGTAGGGCTTCTGAGCCAACAATGTTTGAAGGTGATACCAAGGGCGCTGGTCTTTAGACTACACTTGGGTTGCAAGTAAAAAAGTCATTCTTACCCTCACTGGTGTATGACTCACCTAGTGAGCATTTTCAACAACCTAAGCTCAGTTCTAAGCTGGGAAACAGTCTGATTTCAGCAGCTGTGGAAGCCAAAGGTGTGTATTCAGGTGCAGGAATTGTACATTGATCAGCTTGAAGTTGTGGCTAGAGCAAATAATGGGTTGAGTGGGTGGTAAGAAATAACCCAGGGTGGGTACGTTCTATTATTATCTTATTAAAGAAGAACCCTACAACTGTAACTCTTTTTCAATGTACAATTCAGCAGCATAAAGAATACTTAGTTACTGTGTAAGCAACACCACAATCTATTTCCAAAATGGAATGATTTGGGGGCTCCAGGAGCATCAAAAACCCTCTCACAGAATTTGAGATTCTCTGGGGTTTATGACAAAGATCTCCTCTGTGTGGCCCATATTTATGTAGTTATCAAAACAAGGTGGAGAATACTAAAGAAAGGCTGAGTTGCTCAAGGGCTTCTCCAAGTAAGACATTATGTTAATTTAGGAGAACTATATTGTTTTCAGGAAATAAGATGCCTGCAGCTACAGTCTTTATCTAGTTCATTGAGGTTGGAGCCAGGTGTCTTTAGCTGTGGCCTTGTCTTCTCCTTTGAGGTCTCATGGCTTCACCCACCATTCCAGGTTTCAGTAGGACCAGTGACTTACAAAGGTTCACTTACTATGAGTCAGTTGCCCATCTCCAGACAAGGGGCCTAGGCCTTGGGCAAACTTACAAGTAAATGTGGGGAGACAATTGGTTAATATGAAATCCTTCTCAGAGCCACTTCATAGTATTTTGCATCAGATTTGAAACTAAGCCAAGACCAATGCCCTATGACTAGATTGGCCCTTGTAAATGAACTCCTAGGGAAAGCTTAGTAAGTTAAAGATGGAACCTAATGTCATCTTTTAAAAAATAAATGATTTATAGATACTGAATCAAGGTAGAAAAAGACTCAGCAGGGGATCCAGTTGTCTAAGATTTTGGAAAGTGCCAGGCTTGGTTATACCCATGCATGTTGGGAACAACACTTAGCTCTGGATCCTGATGGACTTTCAGCACCTTGAGCTCATTTTTATTACTAAGAACTTAGTCTGCTCTCTGAGTGTGAACAGAAGGGCTTCCAGGCAACCATTCCCTGGAATTTAGCCAGCCTCCTTCACCCAGCTAAAGCACCATTGCCCTTGCATGTAGTTTCAAATAGTAGCCTCCTGTAAAACTTTTATAGCTGACAACAAGAGATAAGGTCTTTGTTTTCACCTCTTTTCTAAGGGAAACTTTTGCCAAAGCTATAACTGCTAAAAATCTATTAATTTCTGGACTAATAAAACCAACAGAAACATGTCCACCCAATGTGAGTCTCTAGCCAAAGCCTCGGCCAAGGCCTGGCTCACTATTCCAGCAGGTCTCCAACAGACTCTGACCTTTTGGAGGGCCCGTCACAGGCCACAGGGTGCCTGGAAGTATTCGTATCTCCACACTTCCAGATTATTGCCACCCAGTGAACATAATGGAGCATACAACCAAATAAATTATTTAAATCATATTAATAGAACAAAGAATAGTGTACATTTTTATCATTGCTGAAATACACAACTTCTTGAGCAGCAGCTAATGGTAATGGGAAGGCACTTTGTCTGAATGTCACTCTATTTTATCTGATTCTCAGACACAAAAAATCTTACTGGCAATCTGTAAGTATCCTAACCTGGAAGTATGTGCTCACAAATCAACACACCTTTGTAAGGACATTTTCACACAGACCCAATAGCTTCCTTTTCCCTGGTGTCTTAAATAGTCTTCTCTCATTGCTAGGACAAATACCCAACACTCAAAATGAAGGAAGTAAAGGTTTATTTAGCTCACAGTTAGTGAAGGTTTCTGTCCATACTCAGCTGGCTCCAAGGGAGAGTAGCACATGGCAGAGAGTAACCATTCATGACAGCAGCAAAAGCAAAATGCAAAGGGAGTTGCAGCAGCTCAGGCAGCTAGCTAGCCTCTCTCCCCTCCTCACATAATGAAAATTCCCTGCCCCAGGGCAGGTGCAGCACCAACACCCACAATAATCAATCACAAACTCCAGAAGCTTCCCCATGACTTTGAGGCTTTGGGGAAGACAACTAGACACAAACCATAACACCTGAAAATTTCCTCCAGAACATGATTACAATGTGTTGTAGTCTTCTTGACACTTGGTAGGAAGCAACAAGGGGACATGATCTTGATGGAGCCACCTTTGTTCAAAGTAAGGATCTCAAGTGTTGCAATTTGATAAAACAGAGCTTATTATTTGCCCAGAAAGAATAACATTCATCAAAGTTACAACAAAATGGTATGTGAGCATGGTGGTACATGCTTATAATTCCAGCTACTCAGGAGGCTGAGGCAGGAGGGTTGTGAGTTTTAGGCAGCCTGAGCAACTTAATGAGATCCTGTCTCAAAAAAATTGTTTTAAAATTTAATTTACCTTAATTTTCATTTTAAAGGTTGTGATAAAGCTCAGTGCAAAGGCCTTGCTTCAAGCCCTCTCTTAAGGTAACTTCCCATGTGCTTGATTTCACCCACCATATATTAAGTTTATTAGTCTGCCTCTAGATGGGATGCCTGTCTAACAGTACAATGCACTTTGTATGACCTAAAGACACTTTGAAAAATGTTAAGAAAATATGAACTCAGTGATAGAATTATTAAAAGCCAAAGGGAAGAGACAGAACAGGGACCATGTAACAGAAATATAGTATGTTTCATAAAACATCACCCTGAACTCTTTTCTAACATGATTTGTAAATTCAGCCCTAGTACAATTTATCTTTTTCTGATCTGTGAGAATCATGCTTAATAGCATAAAGCTAAAAAGAAAGTTATTGAAATTTAAGAACTATCCAAGAAGTGGAAAAAGTAATGTGGATACTAGCTGTACATAAGCGAAAGAGACACCTTACAATTACTCCTTCGCTTCTCTGAGGAAAAGAAGCACAGATATCAATGGCGTAAGCATTTGCAATTGCAGGATTCTGTCAATACCAATTGGTGGAGTGTGTTCTGTAGTTTGTCGATGTGCTTTTTGATCACCAGAGGCTATAAATGTGTCTATACAATTGAAATCATTCAAAACAGCCAGGGGCTTCCAAAACTTGTCAAAATTTACTATAATATGTGGAGAAAGTTTTTAATGACTTCCTCATATTTTATCAGAAAGTTTTGACATAGTCAAAACAATACTAAAATCTGTATTGCTTGATGTAAATGTCTTGTATACATTTAATTTGTCTGAAGTCACCATAATTAGCTGAACTTTGCTTAGTCTTGACATTATTTTAGCAATTAGTATGGCACTTAACTACAGGTAGATATATTAAGTAGTAACAAGTAAAGCATAGAAGACAGATATTTTAAATACAATTAAATCTCTTAGATATTCCCAGTGGAAGAACAAATGACATATGCTGCTTCATAAAATACTATATCATGCTTTAGGAAAAATATAGTGTTAAATACATGTTAGGAGAACAATTGGTGAAAAATACCACAAATCTCAGGCATGATATTCACATGGTATATTCTTTTTGTTTGCTTGAGTTCTGATTTGTCAGACAGTGTTCTGATCAATGAGCACCTTATTGTGTCAATTGACTCCTGCCACTTTCAAATATTTTGGACAGGCATGCTGGTGCACACCTGTAATCCCAGCATTTGAGAGGCTGAGCCAGGATGATTACCATGAGTTTGAGGCCAGTCTGGGCTATATAAGTGAGTTCAAGGCCAGCCTCACTATATAGTGAGAGCCTGTCTCAAAAAATTGTTTTTGATTTATTTCAGAGGCAATTTCTTTGGAGTGTTAGTTTTTTATTTAATTTTTAGTTTCTTAATTTTTATTTTTATTAGTACACATTTGTACTATATAATGAGCAAATTCCTTATAAGGCATTGGTATGTGCACATAACATCTTAATTCTTTTTACATCCATTTTCCCTCTTTTATGCTCCTCACTTCATCTCTTTTCTCCTTCCTCTTTGCAAAAGATCAATCCCTTTATTTCCTATTATCTTTTATTTTGCTCTTTAATTTATCCATACTCTGGGTTTTTCATGTAAGAGAAACCATGTGATATTTAAACTGTGTGTATTATTTATTTCATTTGGTGTCATGGTATCAGGACACATTAATTTTCTTACACATGACTCAAATATGTCCTTCATGGCAGAGTAGTTCTCCATTGTGCATAAATGCCACATTTCCTTTGTCTAGTCATCCGTTGATGGACATATGGGCCAATTCCAAGATTGTTTTTACTTCAAACAAATTGTATCCTGATTATTCTATTATTTTATTTCCCTTCAAGATAGTAAATACTATGTACCTATAATATTGTGGTACTATAAAAATGGGTATGCAATGTATCATTATAATATTCAACTTTGGGTAAGATATCTAGCAGAGGAACAGTTGAGTTAATGGATTATCTATTTCTAAATTTTGAGGACTCGTCATACTTATTTCTCTAATGGTTATTTCATACTACTATACATTCCTACCAGCAATGTAAAGGGGTTCCTTTTTTCCCACAGCTTCTCAGAATTTGTTATTATTTGAGTTTTTGTGATAGACATTCTTTTCAGAGTAAGGTGGAATCTTGGTTTGTTTAATTTGCATTTCTCCAATGACCAGTGATACTAAACATTTCTTCATATATTTATTAACCGCTTTTACTTCTGAGAATTGCCTATGCATGTTTTCCTCTGAGTATTTTGTTTTGGGAGGTTTATTATTTTAGATCTCAAGTATTACAGATATTAGCCCTTTATTTGAGGAATAACTGGAAAAATTTTTTTTCCCATTCATAGGTTCTATCTTCATTTTGTTGTTTCTTTCCTTTGCTATGTAGGAGCTTTTAACTGGATATGATCCTATTAATTGATTTTTGATGTTTTCTTATACAACTGGAGTTCTGACCAGAAAATGTCTGTCTACCCCTATGTCTTCAAAAGTTTTACATATTTTGTTCCTCTAGCAAATTAAGTATTGATATTTTAACAATTATGGGTTTGGTCCATTTTGTTTTCAGTTTATTACATAGTGAGAGACATGGATTTGGATTCAATCTTCTGTATGTGTAAAACCAGTTTTCCCAGCACTGCTGGGTGAAAAGATACCTGTCCTCCAGTGTATTTTTTTGGCTTCCTTGTCAAGAAGCTCAATGTGCCTGGGACTGTTTGTGCATCCTCTATTCTGTTCCATTGATCCATATGCCAGTTTTATGCCAGTACTATACTGTTTCATTACTATAGTTTTGTAATATAAGTTGAGATCTGGGAATGATATCTCCTGTTTTGGTCTTATTACTCAAGATTGCTTTTGCTCTTTAGGCTTACTTATATTTTTAGGATGCTTTTCTTTACTCCTGTGAGGAATTCTATTAGTATTTTGATTGGGATTATATTAAATCTATGTCAGCTTTGGACATATAGCTATTTTGACAATTAGGTTCTTCCTATTGAGAAACAGAAGATACACTTAAATTTTCTAGAGTTCTCTTTGATCTCTTCTCAGAGTACTATAGTCTCTTTAAGAGAGGTCTTTCACTTCTTTGGTTAGGTTAATTCATAAGTATTTAATTTTTCTTCATGTTATTATGAATGCTATTGCTTTTCTTTATTCTTTCTTTTTGTATTTCATTTAGTACAGGGTCAACAGGATCTCATTACACAGATTGGACTCATAGTGATTCTCCTGTTTTCAGCTTCCTAAGAGCTGGGATTATAGGTGCACACCATCATGCCCAGTCTTACTCTCCATCTCAGCACACCCTGGGGGGAAGAGCCAGCACACCATGCCTTGGCTCAAACCCCAGTCCCTGTGTTTGCCTAAGCAGATGCTTTAATTCACTGGGCTATCCGGTTGGCCTCCTATTTTCTTTCTTGATGGCTTCATTATTGATGTACATGAATTCTATAGATCTTTATTTATTGAATTTTGCATTCTCTTACTTTGCTAAATTTGTTTATTAGTTTTAGGAGTCTTTTGGTGAAATATTTTGGGTCTTATATGTGAAAGATCATATCAACTGCAAAGAAGACTAGTTTAACATCTTCATTTTCTAAACTTATACTGTTCACTTCTTTCTCTTGCCTGATTGCTGTGGCTAATGTTTTGAGAACCACATTGAACAGCAGGGGTGTTAGTGGACATCCTAGTCCTGTTTCTGATTTTCATAGAAAAGTTTTCAGATTTTCCCCATTTAATATGATGTTGTCGACTACCGTGATAAAAATCAGCATATTACTAGCAACGAAATAGACCTGAGGATCAATGGAATAGATTAGAAGATGCTGAAGCCCCTATGAACACGCTCAGCCACCTTATCTTTGACAAAGGGGCCAAACATACTCAGTGAAAGAAAGATAGCCTCTTTAACAAATGGTACTGGAAAAACTGGCTCTCTACATTCTGAAAACTAAAACTTGATCCAGGTCTATCACCATGCACTAAGCTAGAGTCAAAATGGATTAAAGATCTAAATATTAAAACAGAAACACTAAATCTCCTGGAAGAGAAAGTAGGAGGAACTCTTGAAGACATAGAGGTAGGCAAAGAGTTCATTAAAAAAATCAAATCGCACAGGAAACACTAGAAAGAATTAACAAACACGAAAGATTTAACTGTGAGAAGTTTTTGCACATCAAAAGAAGTTACCAACAAAGTGAAAAGACAAACCAAAAATTTGGAAAAAAGTCATGACAAATAAGTACTCAGGCAAAGTTCTGCTCTCTAGAATTTATAAAGAACTGAAAAACACTAGGGCCCCAAAATTTAAAGACCCAGT
>NDGN011477973.1:0-10314 GCA_002564285.1 Tympanoctomys barrerae
TTCCTTCCTTCCTTCCTTCCTTCCTTCCTTCCTTCCTTCCTTCCTTCCTTTCCTCTCTCCCTCCCTCCCTCCCTCCTTCTCAGCCTCACTTCTTTCCCTCCTTCTTTCTCCCAGATATGACCACACAATTACTAAAACCAATAAAAAGTACGTGGGCTTAGCTGATTCTTTCACTCATTGTTAATGTCATCTTCTACCTGTCTGCTACGGTCAGCTTCCTTTTCTGACAAAAATTCAGTATGCCTGCCTTTTCTCTCTTCTGTACTTGCTTATTCATTTATTGTATTTATTTTCTAAATGACATTTGATGGTGTTTTTTCTCCATAATGGCAACACAGTGGCAAGTAACACATGTTTTTACCTGTAGAGTGCACCACATTTATTTTGAAAATATCTACCAAACTAACACATAAAAACATCATGGACATTTTAACAGATACTATTCTCCCAGTTTAGCCCAGCGCTTTTCATATTATACATAGCCTAGTTTTTTCCACAATTAAAAGTTTGTTAAAAGTGCAGTATCTAATAGGCGAATTGTGTCAGCAGGGGGTTGCCCTCCCGCTCGCTCTAGGATGGCTCCTGAAAGACCTTGCAGAAGTAGTTCATTTGCTTTAGAAGACAAGAAAAGGCCAAGTGGGTATCACCTCCCTCTGCACATGGCTTTGGTCAAGTAAAAGATCCATAGTTACTTTGACTTATTCCATTAAATTTGAGATTGGTTGTAAATGCTCCTATCTGTCTAGAAATCAAATTTAAATTTGGAAGAATAAAACCAATATTATGTATAACATATACATATGCATATTCCACTCAGTATTTTCAAATTTTAACCTGTTTCAAAGTAAAAGCAATTCTTTACAAAAAGTACATAGACAAAATTACTGTAGTTCAGCAAGTTAACAAAATGCCTATGCATTCAATATTCATTCAGAAGCAACGTGCCAACTGACACTGTAGTTAAGATTTTTTTCTGATGTTATATATATATATATATATGTATATATGTCTTACATTCTGTGACACATGTACAGACAGAAATACAAAGCATGTAAAACAATGAACAACAGAGACATAGTCTTAAAACTGAATAGGGAAGCTATGCTTTTTTGGGAATATCTACTCCCTCTTGTGACAAAATGATGGTATGACGTGGCTCAAATGAATTTAAAACAATTCACCATTTAAAATACTCTATTACAAGTTTCAGGTTACAGAATATCTATCAAAGTATTACGAAGAGAGCAACTAGAGGGTTTATGGTAAGCACAACTTTAACGTTCACACTATCATATAGACTTTCTGTGTTAAGTAGGATTTTTTAAAGAATATTTATGTCCTTGAATAATTTCATTTGACAGATCTTTGAGTATTCTAAAAAGGCAGTTAAAATTATATTTAAAAGCATTTAGAATCATTGAACACATTAGTCCATAAATTCTTACATGCTCCATTAAAAGAAAATGAAAAAGCAGCATCCCTATTTGTAACACTAGCATAAAAAAACTAAAATTACGAGCACTTTGTACAATTCAGTGTTCTCCTTCCAAACTTCATGCCTCTTGACTCTTTTCCAGAGGTACTTACAGACTGAAGATTGATTTAAGTATTTCTTACCTTTCTCTTTACAATCTACACATTTTCTTAACAATTTTGTTATACAGTTTAGATAGCACTAGAATTATACCTACAATGAACCTTGTACTATTATTTATGCTATATTTAATAAATAAATAGTATTAATGGTACCAATATATATCTATTGAAAGCTATGTTGTTAAGTATATCTATATATTAAATCTTAAACAAAATTTAAATCATTTATTTATTTGTTTGTTTGTTTGGTACAGGGTCTCTCTATGTAGCTCAGACTCGTAATGATCCTCTTCTCTCAGCCTCCCCAGCCCTGGAATTATCAGTGTGCATCACCACACCCAGGGTTCCAGGGCTGACACCGTACACGGTACTGGTGATCGAACCTGGGTCCTTGCACCTGCCAAGTAGGCACTTAGACCACCGAGCTTTCTCCTCAGCCAGTATAATAAATATTATGCCTGAAATTTCCTAGAATAATGGATCTCACAACAAAAAAGCCCTCATAAAATTATGTGAGATCGTAGATATGTTAACAAGTTGATGGTGACAGTCATTTAAAAATGTATAAACATATCAAAACATGATGTTATATACACTAAATATGAACAAGCTTTGTCACTTGCACCTCAGTAAAGCTGGATAAAAAAATAATCAAATATAAATTATCTCTCTCAGCAAATATGTACTTTGAAAACTGCGCACAAGGCCATGAATAGGTACGATTGCTTTCTCTTTACTGTTGTATACTAATATTACATTACATGAATGTACAACAGTTTGTTTATTCTATTGTGGAACAAAAATTGGGAGACTCTCTTTTGGCTGATTTTATTTAATGACTAGCTGGAAATTTAATTTTCTTACAGATGTCTTGGGTGTTCATTTAAGGATTTCTGTACAACATGTTTTCAGAAACAGAACTTTCAGCTATGCATAATATTGTCATATACTGAGGGGCAGACTACTCTCCAAGATTGTAACCCTTTACACATTGCACAATGTATGCCACCTCTGTTATTTTAAATTTATACCAACCCTGGTCCTGTGGAATTTTAAGCTTTGTGAGTCTTGTGGATTGGTAAACATGCCTCCTTTTTCTTTTCTTTTTTGTATTTTTTTTTTTAGAGAATTGTCTACAGGGTGTTCAGAGTCTCACTACTAGATCAGTCTCATAGTGATCTACCTGTTTACAGCCTCCCAAGATCTAGGATTACAGGCATGCGCCACCACACCCAGTCTCAATCACCATTTTAGCATGCCCTGGGGACGGGGCCAGCACAGCAGCCCAGGGAATAGAACCCTGGCCCCAGAGCCTGCTTGCAGGCACTTTAATCCACTGAGCTATTTGGCCAGCCGTCTCCTTATGCTTTTAATTGACTTTTGCTGAATTTCAATGAATTTTCTCACCTTTTTGGCTGTTTATTAGCCACTCAGATCCCTTTGTTTTGGAAGTTCCTGTTTCAATCTATTGCTGTTCTATTACTTTGCTATTTCCATGAATACTGATTTATGGGAGGGCTTAAAACACTACAAATGTTAGATTTTTTCAGTTATGAGTATATCCAGCTATAGTCTCCCTTTTGTGATTAGTCTTCTTTGCTGTGTCATTTATGAGAATCTTTAATATGATTTTAATATTTTATCAATATTTTTTCACGTCTATCCTAATAACAGATCCAGCACATCAAGTTTCATGAAAATCCTATTGCAGTTATGACTGGAAGTTTATTGAGTCTAATGGGTACGTCAACTTGGAGAGAATCAAAGTCTTGTTGCTATTGAGTCTTGTTGTCCCAAATTACGTATGTTTACTTGATTATTAATGTCTTCTTAACATAAACTGCTCTAATCACTTTTCCTAAAGACCTTTCACAGTTTACCAGACTTCTTGTTTAGGCAATATCTCTTAAGAGTGTGCATTGTTGGTATTTTTTCTGGTGGCCCTTACTTGAATGTTTCATTTATTATTAATAAAATAATTTTATTAATTGCTGATGATTTTATTTATGAATGGACACTTACTTTAATTGAATACTCTTTAATGTGTCTTTTAAAAATGCATTTGGTACCAGGTCTCACTACAGAGCTCAGATTCATAGTGATTTTCCTGTTTTCAGCCTCCACAGCACTGGGGTTAGAGGTGTGCACCACCAGGTAAGGTCTTCTAATGGGTCTTTTGAGGTGATGTAGTTTCATTGATTTGTTTATTCTGTTAGATGATTTTCTAAGCTAACTCAGACTTACATCATATTTATGTGGTAAATGCAACATGATAAAGACGCATTGACTTTTTATGTATTTAGTACAGTGTCTATAGGGTCTCACTACACAGACCAGAGTCATAGTGATCCTCCTGATTTCAGCCTCCCAAGCCCTGGGATTACAGGCACATGCCACCACACCCAGTATGGTGTATAGACTCTTAATGCATCATTAAAATAGTTTGGTTTTTTTTTTGTAGTTTTTGAATTATGGAAAATTTCATGCACTTTTCTTTTGTTCTTTCCTTATATGGTGCTGGTGTTTAGATATATTCCCAATGAATGAGTTGAGGATTACATCGTCTTTTTTGGTCTTTTCTTATTTATTTAATTACATCATGGTTCAAGAACATGTCCTTTATGAAAACCAGGCCTCTGACATTTTCCAGGCTTGTTTGGCAGACTAGCATATCATTAAATTCATGTGTAAATGTTAATTCAGTGGTACTCAACACTTGCCCCCTGCAACATTTGGACACAACTTTTAACCTATCCCACTTGTGAGTTCCAAGAAAGTAAATTTGGAATCAGGGCATGGAGCACGTTCCCTAAAAACAATAGTCTCTTATACTACTGCATTTTAAAAGGACAATAAAATGCTACCTCCCCCAAAGAAATGCAATCATTTTCTTGAATATCTGTGCAAAAAAGGGAAGAGAGAGTAGTTAACAGAAGATGTTCAGTACGTTACATAAGTGAAACAGAGAGACAGATCATAGTATAAATGTACATGAGCAGCTCACCAGATGGCCTCCGATAACTTCACCTTTATGTTGTCTCCTGCCTTCGTGGACAGAGCTCACTTGTGTCACCATGGATATTGCAGGAAGAAATGACACCATGTGAAGCAAGTGTGGCAACAGGCTGCAGCTTCTGCCTTGTTTGTGCATTCACTGGCTGCTGTTTTCTAATTGACCAGTGGAAAGGTTTGCACAGCAAAGAGCTAAGGACTTCAGTCACCAGCCAGGAGGCGCGCGTTGGCCAAGGCAGAGGCCCATTTTGGAAGCGGATATGCCAACCCAACAGTGCTTCAGGTGACTGCAGTCCCGAGCGGCAACTTCGCTGCAGTCTGGGAGAGATCCTGAGCCAGAAGCAGCCAGGAAAGTTTTTATTGTTGTATTAAAAACTTCTCAATTTCTGGAAATCTGTAGCATAGCAATTTGTATCTACCATCCTGAGATTCATGAGCGAGGAGAGCTCACCCAATTGGGCATCCCCAGAAAAACACAGGGAGCATGTAAGAGTGAAACAGACAGTCACCCATGAATCCTGCAGCCTTGGGTACTGTAATTTAAAATTAAAGTATAGAATTAGTGCCAGTCCCACCCCAGGGGGCACACTGAGAGGGCAATTGAAACTGGGTGTGGTGGTGCATGCCTGTAATCCCTATATCTATCTATCTATCTATCTATCTATCTATCTATCTATTTAAAGTATGGCAACAATCATGCTGATATGTGACTTCAAAAGTTAAGTGGATGATGTGTGAAGATGAGTGAAAAGAAACACCCAGCAAGACTCTGTGTAGGATAGGAATGAAGTAATCATAGTCCACAGAATCCTGTTTAAACTGCAAATGCACAGGGAGGCTTTTAGATGAAACTTCCAGAATGTTTCAGTGATAGAGCACATTAAATCTGAGGGATGATATGGTTTTAAGTAGCTAATACATAAAGCTGCTCTTTCTTCAGTCTTTATTCAGAAATACTTAGAAATACGATAGAAGTGATCAATGCGTTTAAATAAAAATGCTGGATTTTTTAAATTGACCAAACTAAGTGTAGAATATGCCTTTCTACCTTCCTTTCAAACAGTTCACTAATATGTTTTCCCTCAATTTCACAGATTTATGTGACTATTGTTATCCAGGAAAAACAAGAAAGAGCTGGATAAAGTGATCTTCCCCAGTGGCAGCTCCCAAAATTCCCAGTCAGACAAGAAGCTTTGGGAAGGAGCAGGTAAAGCGTGGTCGCAGGAGTCAGTGTTTCTCTAACAAGAACTCCTAGACACAGAGGAGAGAAGAGCAAGTTTTCCTTCTAGTAAGTTCACAATGATGAAAGGAAGTGCTCTGAAGTTTACTTTAGACATTAAGTAATTTTTATTTGCAGTAGCAGAGATTGAACCCAAGCCCTTGACATGCCAGGCTCCACCACCCAGTTACATGCCCAGTTCTTTATTAAATATTATTTGAGCCTAGGTTTTCATACATTGCCCAAGCTGGCCTGGAACTTGTGGGCTTTTTGCCTGACTCTGAAATAGGTGAGATCATAGGTATAGGCCGCTACACCTGGCCTTTCTTTTCAAATTTGAACAGCATGGCAGTAACTCAATTTTGAACAGATTCTTTTAATTTAATGATGATGCTAATTATACATAATGTCCATTTCTGCGGTAGTATTTCAAGGAACAGGTCATATGAACAGCCATTCAGAAGCTATGAACACTGGAATTAAATAGTGAGATAAAATAGCTGTAAAGTAAAAGATATGATTCATTTGGAAAGTGCTGTAGTGTTGCATGATAAAGCAGAGAATTCATGATGCTCCTGGAAATCTGATTAATTTTTGTTTTAAAACTATCTAGCATGTGGACTTCAGAAAGTCTTACAGAATCATCTTTGAGAAAGGGCAGGTAACATGCATTCAAACTCGATTCCTCTATATAGAATTGAGTGTTATCTATTTTGGGCAATATTTTAAGACTTCATATTAAATTACATAAGGAGAAAAGCTAAAAGGACCTTTCCATTTTGTCATATTGAACGGAGGTGAAAAAAAAAAGGCAATACGGAGCAGCTTTTGGCATGAACAGCTCAAGATTGCTACGCTTGAGGGCATTTCCCATGGTGAAGCCAGGTTTCTAACAAAGAAGAAGGAAGCGCTTACGAAGGGTACCACATCTGGACGCAACCTCCACCTACGTTGTTTTACCAATCTGAAAAGCATCCCATTTTAACCACCCATTTTGGGTAAAATAAGAGCTGGAAAGTATCAGCAATAACTAAGAAATGCCTTAGTTGGCTAAGGCGTGCCATATTGCTTCATAATAAATTAGAAAAGAAATTAAAGTATTAAGGTTTTTATCATGGCTATGGGACTGTGATTGAGAAGGACAATAGTATCTGACTAATTGAAACTGGCACCTCTGTTCTCAACATCAGCCTGAAATTATGTCTGGGTAGTATAGAAACCCATGTATCATTAATATGGTAATTTGAAGCATATTTATTCATTGCACTTCATCTAAGTGAAATTCACTATTCCTAGCCTTGGACAAACTTTTTATTCACATGGAACTTTAGTTTCTTTATTTCCTATCAATAAATAGAAAGCCATCGGACCTGACTGGAACAACTTGATGCCTAGTTTATTACTTGGAAATCTCAAGGAAGTAATTTTAATTCTCTGAATATACACCAAAAAATGGGAATCATAATATATCTTTCTTAAGATGTTATGAAATTCAAAAGGATGTATCAGAATGTTAAATTGGGATTCTTTCTGTTTCAGTTTTTAGCTACAACTCAAAATGGTGAGGAAAAACAAGTATTTCTTCTTGTATTCTTAATTTAGTGGTAGTTGTAAGGAGGGATTGCTACAATTTGATCTTTTTTCAACTGTAACCCAATAGCATTGGTGTTGAGCAGGTCAGTCTGAAAGAAATTCTTGGAGGTAAGTTAATAAGGAGTGATGCCCTTTCCCCTGAGCACTCAGATAGAGAAAGAGCTTCAAGCAAAGTACCCAGAGAGTCTGAGATGTTGCCAATAACTCAGCAGACCTGTAGAATACTGTCTGCAAAATCTGAACAGTAAGCAGATATGAAGATGGGCTTCAGGCCAGAGTGAAGAGCTTGACTTTTATTAACGAAGGTCAAGAGTGTGTAGCATGCGGACAGAGTTAACTATCAAATGCACTTTGACCCATGAGTTTTCTGACAGAGGTGTGTATGAAACAAATTCAGTAGGATGGCCCTGGTGGTGTCTAATGGAGAGGCTGAGAGGATAGGATGAAGATTACGGACATAGCTGACCTCTCAGATGAGGAATATTGCAGTAAGTGAAGTTCTGTATAACAATGTTCCCAATGGGGGTTAAGGGTTGACCTGAACAGACTTTCCACAATAGAGTTAGCTATGGGTGTTAGGCACAGCCAGAGAGCACTAGAGCCAGGTCATGGTGGCATCCATGAAAAATGCAGACTGTCCCCCTCTGCATTCCTAGCCTCAACTGTGGAGGAAACAAAAGGCACCCTGCTACAGTCGAAGGGGAGGAAGAAGATAAACAGACCAGAGTCCATTTCTACTGAAGCTTCCAAGCCTGAGTGGGCTCAAGCAGGGGAAAAGAAAGCTTTAATAATAGTTGTAGTTTGAAGACATATGGTTGGGTATTGCAATTACTGAAATATGGTCATTTTTCATATTGTGGTGAATAGAAAGAGACTATATTTAAGGTGACGTGTGGAACCAAAGAACTTGCATCTGGCTTTATCCATGACACAGGGAAAATCATCACCCTAGGGGTGCGTTTCAGTGTGTGTGAAGTAGGGTGGAGAGTGTTTTTTCTGATTATGTCCTGGGGAGTTTTATCTTCCAATTAAGTCATCATAATAACAGTATTCTCAAACCAAGCATTTATAGAAGTGCATAATTACACTGTTCATCCTCCACTTGCACTCTAGATTTAGTTCTTCATCTTTTTTCACCTTACTGATAGCCCAGGAGATTGATCTTTGGATCACATAAGACTCCGTGTGTCTTGTGCTTTGCTTAGGGTAAGCAGTCTGCAGCTCCAGAGAGGGTGTTTGGGGGAGACGTCTAGATAATTTTCTATTTTCCCCCTCTCTTGCAAGATCCCTTCCAGAGAATTATGCTTCTAACAGATTCAGGGCTTTCCTCAATGCACCTGATCTCTGTGACTTTACCTGCTCAGGTGAGGCTCTGAGGCTCTTGTGCTGTTTGTTATGACTGAGCTATGCACAAACCTTTGTAAATAGCATTCTTGCTAGAATAAATCACTTTCAAATCTGCCCATTTCTTTTTTTTAAAAAAATGTATTTAGTACAGGGTGTGCAGGGTATACAGGGTCTCACTACATGGATCAGACTTGTAGTGATCCTCCTGTTTTCAGCCTCTCAAGCAATGGGATTACAGGCACATACCACCACACTCAGTCTCCATCAGTCTCACCGTGTCCTGGGGCGGGATCACCATGGCATGCAAAGGACTGAATCCTGGCCACTGCGCTCTGCCTAAGCAGAAATCTACCCGTTTCAACGGTGGCAATGGTCTCCCATTGCATCACTGGCTGACACAGTACCATAATGTACTATGCTGACTTCAAAATATTGAGGGAAGAGTTAAAGCAGTCACAGTTTGGAAAATGTTTAACAGTAATTGAATTTTGAACATAGAGAACTATTATTTGTACTCAAAAATTGCTTTCAGTATTGAGTTAAGGGGTGAGGGAAGCCATTCTTTAGGAAAATGATAGGCCAATCATCACTGCTTTCTAAGACTGAAGGGCCACTCAAAAAATAGACAGTGTTGTTCTAGATAGCTAGTCCTTTCTTCATACCTGCTTCCTTTTACATGTGTAAATAGAATAGATATTCATTAACTTCAGATATTAAGCCAGTGAACTCAACCAAGGAAGGTATTTCAGACTTCAAGCACAGCTAGGTTCACTTTGCCCTGAGGATTAAAATAATTTGCACACATCCTTGAAAATAAAGCTAGTGTCACGTTTCAAAGAAAAATTATGTTGATACAAAGTAAGAAACAATACTTGGGTCTTTGATTCATTTTAATATGATCTGATGTAAAGTCTGCCCTGGTAAGCTTTTATGTTTGTTTTGTTCCCCTGGCTACTTATCTTGTTTCCATCTCTTTTTGGGCCTGCATTTATTTATTTATTTATATTTTTATTTTTTAAAAATGTATCAATTATTTAATTAAGTTCTTGGTAAGAAATTTAGAACACTAATTTATGAGGATAAATTCCATTTGTCAGAGCAAAAATGAATTGCAGGTAGCCCCACAGCTGAGGAACAGCTTTGATTTTTGCTAAAATCTGTGAATCTACCACTTTCTTATCCATCTTGCACTGCTCTGAAATCTGGTATCTCTCTTTGTGTCAAAGATTTCACCCTTCTGGGGTCTGGGTTTCTGCAGCTTCTTCTTGAATTAAGCACCAGTGAAGTGTTTGGGGATTTTCACTTTGCTGATAACAATTTCTTTAGAGATGGCCATGACAAATTTCTGGTGTGTTCTTCATAGAGGAACATGATTAAGGCTAACAGGACCAGTCACAACAGTAGCAAGCCACTGTCCAGTTGCTTCAGGAAGACCACTCTCTTGCCTCTGTGACACCCAGTGAGCATGATCAAGATGGTGCCAGGAAAATTGGTCAAGCAATGGCCATGACTCATCCTCATGTCAGACACTGACAAAAGGATGTACA
>NDGN011477974.1:0-19109 GCA_002564285.1 Tympanoctomys barrerae
GGATTGAACTCAGGACCTTGCACTTGCCAGGCAAGTGCTTATTCTACTGAGCTGTCTCCCCAGGCCCCACTCCCAGCTTTTGAAAAATTTTATTCTTTCTTTACATTTTGAGATAGGGTCTTGTTAAATAGCCCAACTTGACCTCAAATTAACTTTCTTCTCCCCTTCCCTCCCCTCTCCTCCTCTTCCCTTTTCTGTTTTTTGAGACTATGTAGCCCAGGTGGGTGCCAAATTCACAGCAAATTCCTACTCCTGCCTCAGCCTCCAGGGGGCTAGGATTGTAGGTGTTTGCTCCAGCTCCCTGCTGACCTTGAACTTTTTTTTTTTTTTAAATAAATTTAGGGTAGGGTCTACAGGGTCTACAGGGTCTCACTATGTAGATCAGAATCCTAGTGATTCTCCTGTTTTCAGCTTCCCTAGTGCTGGGATTACAGGTGTGTGCCACCACACCCAGTCTCAATGCTGTCTCAGCATGCCCCCGGGGGTGGGGCCGACAGGGCATGCTAGGGATCAAACCCCAGATGCTGTGCTCTGCCGAAGCAGGCTCTTTAGTCCACTGAGCTATCTGGCCAGCCCTTGAACTTTTTTTAAACCTTGTATTCATGTATTTGGTACAGGGTCTCACTATGCACCTCAGACTCATAGAGATCCTTCTGTCTCAGCCTCCCTAGTGCTGGGATTACAGGCATGCACCACCATGCCCAGTTTTGGTTTCACATTATGCCCAAAGTTCTGGGGCCTGCACGACATGTGGTACAGGGATCAAACCCCAGACCTTGTGTTTGCCAGGCAAGCACTTAACCCGCTGAGCTATCTCCCCAGCCCATGGCCTTGGACTTGTGATCCATCTTACCTCAGCCTATTGAGTGGCTGCAATTACAGATATATATATATATATATATATATATATATATATATATATATCACCATTCCCATCTGGGAGGTGACATTTGGCTTGGGCCTGGGAGACTGGGTAGAATGTCTTCAATGGCAGAGGAATGGGAAGAATGTTCTAGGCCAGGGACAATATGAGCCACTGTGCAAAGGCAGAAGAAGATGCGAAAGCCACACCTCCATGTGTTAGTGTTAGGGTGTGGAGATGAGAGGGCAGTTAAGGGAGATGGTAATGGGGGGCCCAGAACCTGAGATCCAGGACAGGGATGCTACCTAGGGGCTGGCTGGGAATAGGCAATAGCTCAGTCACTCAGTGAACTTAGCAGACGTTTATTGTACAGCAGACAGAGCAGGGCTTCGGGTAGCTCAGGATGCAACGATGGACGGACGTGGTTTCCTTCTTCAGCAGGCTGAGTTAGCAGCAAGGTCCAGTGAATAAACTGGGGATAGAAGAGTGGTTTCCTTGGAGTGTGAATGAAGATTCCATGCAAGAGTCTACATGAAGTACTGTGCGCTGTGTGGTGTAGAAGGTAAGCTCAGGAGAGATCAGTGATGGCTGCCGCTTCACCGGCGCTGTGCTGCAGGTGTAGAGTGGAGGGCAGAGGCAGGAGGGTGGCCACCAGTGCTGTACAAGTCTGGGAGAGGTGGAGGGGGCTGCAAGGGCACGGGTGAGAGTAGGCACCTGACAGGGCACAGGCAGGCAGGGAAGGTGTGATCTGGGGGCTCCCCAGGGTGGCATCAGGGCTCAAAAGACCCCTTGTTGGTTGGTTCGGGTCTCTGTCCTATGGCTGGTCCCTTGGGACTGCAGGCAGGGCCAGGCCCAGGGGGGGCTGGGTGTTAGGGTTTCTGAGTTCCCTTCCCACTAGGCTTCTTGGCCTGCCTCGCAGACTCTTCTTCCTATTTGCTGAATTCTGCTCAGCTTGTGGGAGATGCTCCTCACACTTTACCAAAATCTAACTTCCATCCTTCTTGGTGCAGGAACAGTCCAACCCCCTAGCTGTCTGTCTGATGTCTGTGTGGTCCCCTCAGGATAATATAATTGTTCTGGACAACTCTAACACCACTCAGACAGATTGTCCGGCCTCCTGGCCCCGACATCTCCCACCACTGCATCAAGCCAAATTACTCAGCCTCCCCCCCAGCCTGGGGCTCTGGCGAAATCCGATTAGCAAGGAGAGAGCTGTGCTCAGCTGACAGTTCCTCCGATAATTGCTTCCCAAGTAAGTGACGCAAATCAGCCCATCCAGCCTGTCCCTGCTCCTCTCCTGGGGACGCAGGTGTCCAGCCCCAGGAGAGGGAGTTGAAGAGACTTGGAAGTGGTCGCTTGATTCCAGTAAAGTGGGCATCAGTCCATGAAGTTGGGCTGTGCTGCACTGGGGCTGAGGTAGGGTTGGGGGGAGAGGTTGAGCCAGAGATCCCACTGGGTCTGCATTCTGGTTTTCTCACGCCAAGGAGAAGGATCCCACATACCCATTTCTCTGTCAGGTAGAAGAAGGCATCTGGAAGACACAGACAGGGAGCTTGATGAACACTGTAGGCAGACAATGGGTGAATTTGTAGCCTCGCTCCTTGGGTTTTCCAGTTCTGGGAGGAGATGGACAAGACCTTCACAGTCTGCAGACAGCTCCACCGGCACAGGGATTGGTGGGGGACACGGAGGGCTATGTTCCACACACTGGGACAAGCTATCACCTATGTGTCTGCAGGCTTTCGGAGTCCGACCAAACCTTGAAGCTGTTGAGCCCGTGCTCGGGTCATGCTCTTGGGACACAGTGCCCTGGCTTGCCTCATACAGGGAGGACCCTTCTTCCCTCCTCCATAGCAAGGCACTTCTAAGGGCCTGTTAGTGAAACTCTTCTGTAATGCCTTTCTTCTGCGCGCGCATGCGTGTGTGTATACGTAGCGCTTTGGACTGAACCAAGAGCTCTGTGTATACACACTCTGAGCCAAGCGCGGGGGCAATCCTAGCACTCTGAGCACAAGTCTGAGTTCAGCCTTGGCAACCCAGCAAGACCCTATTTCAAAATAAAAAAGACAAAAGTCCAGGGTGGTAGTTTAGTGTAGAGGTCCTACTCACCAGTACTGCAAAAACAAAACAACAGAAAGAACACACACTAAACTGGGCATGGTGGCACATGCCTATAATCCCAGTACTTAGGAGGCTGAGGCAGGAGGATCGCTGTGAATTCAAGGTCAGCCATGGCCACAGAGTAAGGGCAAGGCCAGCCTGAAGCACATAGTGGGAAAAGAAAAAAAAAATTGCTATGTCACTGAACTGTACCTTCTTTGTCCTGTCTCCTTGGGCACATGAAAGTTTTTTTTTTTTTTTTTTTTTGTGGTACTAAGGATCAAAATCAGGGCTGCACATAGTAGGAAAAGAAAATGCAGCTGAACTATTTCCCTGGCCCAGAAAAGGTATTTTCCTTGCAACCCTAAACCTCTACTCTCACCCTAACCCACGCCAGTCTGTCTTTGTTGAACTCTCAAGGCCTAAGTTGCTCAGACTTGTCCTCTGTGTCTGTCTGTCAGATATGGCTCTATGGCCTAAGTGTTCAGCCCAGCACCTGCCTGAGACCCTGGCTGTGGTCATCACAGCAACAACTGACCTTCATGGAGCGGGGGATTCCGATCTGGGCATTGTGTCAAACACCTCACCTAATTAAGTCATTATCATAGAAGACATAGACTGCAGAGTTTTTCTCACTTTACAGCTCAAATCACTGGGGCACACAAAGATTAAGTGATTTGCCTAAGGCCACCACTAGTAAGTGATAGAGCTGAAATGCAAATCCAGGCAGCCTCATTTCTACAGTTTACACTTTCTCCTCCAATTTATATTCATTCATCCTCAGTCTCTCTCTTCCAGTACTGGGGATTGAAGCCAGATCCTTTGTACTGAGTTACATTCCACACACACACACACACACACACACACACACGCACACTTTAAAAAAAAATTTAAGACAGAGTTTCACTCAGTTGCTGGCCTGGAACTCGCAGTCCTTCTGGTTTAGCCTCTAAGAATGTGGCGACTATAGGTGTGCGCCACCGCCCCCAGCTCTCAATGTTTTACTATTTTTTGGGTGGACTGAGAGGGTCTAGTGTGGCGGAATTGGGTCTACAGCCTGTTCCTTAGGGTTCTCCAGGGACCTGACCAGGTGACACTTGGAACCTAGGAGGAGAAAATATAGCTTTACTTTCTCCAATACCGTCTTTGTTTTCTGCAGCTGGAGGCCCTGTGGCTACAAGGTCTTTCCGGCTGCAAGAGCGTGGAAGCAGGGGAAAGGGCTGAAGGAGCAGCCTAGCAGTGAGCCGGGAGTCAGAGCTAGGAGCTCCGGAGGCCGATAGATGGCGCTCATGGCCCAATACAGCCCCAATAGCACAAGGAAAGCCCTGGAAAAATGAGTGAGCCAGTTAACCCCTTCCCCACTGGGCTCAGGCGTGAGATACAGGCTGGTGGGCATCCGACACCCCCGCTTCAGCCTAGGTGAACCAACTCTCTAGCTTCTTACCCAAGCCATAGCCTGGACCTGCTTCTGCTCCTAGTCTCAAGGTCCTGTCCATAAACAACTATATCTAGCCCCTTGAGGACTTCTCAGAGGCCAGGAGACTAAGAAATGGGTAAGGCCTCACCTAAGCCTATGGCTCACCTCTCAGGCCCTATCTCTTGAAAGTCTATTTCTCAACACCGTCTTCCCTGAGAGACAAATACGTCAAGAGGAGCAGAATGGGCTAGAAACAGAAAGGGCCCAAGACTCCTATAGAGCTAGCAGTAGCAAATCACGGAGGGATGCCCAAGCCTCAGTTTCTCTTTTTATCTGGAGCTTGCTGGGGTGGATGGGCTTATAGGGACAGAAAGAGTTACCTGATTCTCCAAGGCATGGGGGTCTTGGCAGATTTGCTTGCCTGTCCCTCATTTTACTTATTTTTGTCCTGCTAGAGGTAGACTTGGGGTATAGAGGGGCTGCCAAGGGTGATAAACTGGGAGTGTTGGGCAAGCAATTGGCAAAGGGTTTGGATTAGTAGAAAGGTTGAGATCTTAGGAAAAAAAATTTGAGACAGAATCTTGCGTGTAGCTCAGATTTTCAATTCATAATTTTTCTGCCTCAGAAAAGTGCTGAGATCATAGGCAAATTCCATCATGCCTGGCGAGATAGGAAGAGTCTTTAAAAATGAGATGATACCCCAGTAAAGTCCTTTCTCTTTGTTTTTGTTTAGAGACATACACGCTAAGAATCATGGACAGAGAGGAGATAGAAGAGTTAGTTCTAAAAGATAATTCTTATTTTAGTCATATTAGAGAAAGAAGCAGACATACACTGTGGGAGATAGAGGCACGAATATATGGCGAGAAAAATTATAGAAGAGATGAGGTAAACTTAAATAGATGGGGAGAGATAAAGACACAGAAAGGAGGAGAATCTGGTACAAATTAAATCTCAGGAAATAATGGGCTTCATGAGGTAGATGATTCATTCAGTTTCTGAAGTCTTGCAAGGGTGGGAAGGGTTTCTCACCTTGGTGTCAGAAGGGTCACTGCTCAAGGCTCCCTGAAGCTCCTGCTGCATCTACTAAGTTTGTCTGTTAATAGGAGAGCAGAGAAGGCTTGAGAAAGAGTAGCATCTTTGTTCTCTCTTCTCTCTGCTCTTGGGTTCAGTAGTATCCTTCTCTACTGCATATGGGGATACCCCTTGCCTTGTTGAGAGTCCTGGCTATGCTCCGGCTTTGTGTAGTGGTGGGAGTGGGAGGGACCCAGAAGACAACTAGCTTAGGGGATTTCTACTCTATTGAAAATCCTGTAGTCAGAAGACAGAAAAAGATCCAGAGGACAAGAACAGCCGTTTTATGTGTTGGTTCTTGGATAGGGGTGAGTGGGCTATTAGGTGCAGTCACCGGATTACTCTTAATCAGAGAAGGCTTCTTGGGAAGAATATTTGAGAGAGGATTTAGAAGAGTGGGGGAGATATGATAGCTCATTTTAAAAAAATCTTATTTATTTATTTATTTGGTACAGGGTCTTACTACATATTTCAGACTCGGGATTACAAATGTGCACCACTGTGCCCAGTTTTGATGGCTGATGTAGCATGCACAGGGTTCCAGGGCCAGCATGGTACGTAGTACCAGGGATCAAGCCTGGGTCCTTGCACTTGCCAGGCAGGCGCTTAGACAATTGAGCTATCTCCCCAGCACCATGATAGTTAATTTTAAGTGCCCACTTAGGTATATTAAAGGCCACCCAGATACTGTGGTTGGTTTTTGCCTCTAGGTGTGTCTGTGAAGGTGTCTCCAGAAGAGACTAGTATTTGAATTGGTAGACTGAGTCAGGGTTACCCAATTGCTTGAGTGTCCAATAGAACAACAGAGTATAGCATAGGTAAATTCTCTTTATGCTGGGACATCTATTTTCTCCTATCCTTTAACTTCTTTGGAGATCTGTCTAAAGGTCTTGGTTCTCGGGCCTTCAAGCTCTGGGACTCATTAAGCTTTCCTGCAGTACATTTTTATTTATTTATTTTTTGTTGATACAGGGTCTTGCTACCCAGTTCAGACTGGTAGTGATCCTCCTGTCTCAGCCTCTCTAGTGCTGGGATTACAGGCGTGTGCCATCATGCCTGGTTTGCAATCCACTTTCAGCCTCAGACTGCATTATGGGTTTTCCTGATTCTGTAGCTTCCAAACAGTAGATCAGCAGATCACAGGACTTTGGTCCCCATAATCCTATGGGCAAGTCACATGATAAATCTCTCATAGAGGAAGATAAATATTCAACTGGTTCTGTTTCTCTAAAGAACTCTGACTAATGTTGGCTATGAGGCTGGGCAGATTGCAAGGCAGAAGAGGGAGAAAAATCAAAACGGTGAAGCTGTGAAGGGCTTGGACAGCAATGGGGTGGTGCTCACTACTCGAGTTGCTAGGAGATGCCAGAAACACCTTAGCTGAAGTTCTGCTTGCAGTAATGGACCCTCAGGGGTTGCAAAGGCATATAGTCTCTTGTATCTGGGATAGCCAGACAGGTAGAGATGGATTTTAGCTCTTGTCAGGCATGTGAGAGATTTGGGACGGTTGGACCTTCTTGACAGTTGGGAATAAACTTTGGGATTATGTTCTCTCATTTCTCAAGACTTTTAGATTTAGCTGTTTTTCGGTCTCCTGAGTGCGGGTGTAACACTCTTGCGACACAATCCCAGCTAGATTTAGTGCTGATGGTAAGAATAAACTACAACTCCCAGAGCCACTTGGGGGTGCTCATCTGCGCATTTTCCGGGGATTTGGGCATTTCCGGCGGAAGTGGTAGCGGCTACACCAATCTCCTTACCAAAACTCTGTGGACTACGACTCCCACTGTGCTTCACGCCTGGCGTAGGGAAAAGGAACTGGAAACTGGATGGGGAGCTAGACCAGGTGAGGGAGCGGAAAGCCGGGAATGGAGGGCGCTGGGCCCAGCGGGGGGCTGCCAGGGCGCTTGGGGTCGAGCGGAGAGCGTGGTCAGAGGGCCAGTGTTATGGGGCCCTCGAGGTAGCCCCAGGGCAAGGGCGAGGCGAGCCCTGCATGCCCGGGCGGCGTGTGGATTGAAGGAAGCCTTCCCGTCGCGCGGAGCCCGCGTGCGCGGGCGGAATTTTGCAGGGTGCTTGGCCTCGGCCCCTCGGGCTCAGAGGAAGGGCGGAAGAATCGTTTTGAGCCTATGCTCCTTTTTTTGATTTTGTTGAAGGATTTGCTTATTCTCCATGTGGGTGCCTCGGGTGCCTCCAAGGGACGGGGGAGTGAGTGGACAGTGTATTCGGTCTGTAATAAACTCCGACTGGCAATGTCAGAAAAGTTTGGTGTCAAATTCTAGTTTTGTTCCGCCTCCACTGCCTGTGCATCCGATCAAATCTGACCTCCAGTTTCCCAAGGCATCTACATTTTTTCAAGCTTCTGGCTCGTGGTGAATTTTAAGCACAACTTCCTAGCCCCTCCCTTGGGCACCTGTAGTGTTGTTCTGGTTATCAAAGCTCAGGTTCTATTGAATTACAGTTATTTGCTTATCTGGCCTCTCACGGTAGTAGAAGTATGAGCTATATATATATATTTTTTTTTCTTAATTTTGAATTTCTTCCCCATGAAGAGAGTGCCACAGTGCTTATCACATAAAAGACTCAAATAGTGAAAGAATAAATAAAACAAGTTAACAGCTGGTGGCGGGTTGATGGCATATGGGATTTTTCTAGAGTGGAGAGTTAACATGCAAGCGAATCTTCCTGAGCGTGGTGGTATAACCTGGTAATCCTAGCAGAGGTAGCAAATTTACAATTTGGTAAGACACCATTCAAAACAATACAGTCTTTGTAGAGATGAACCAGGGCTAGAGTTTAAATCAGTTGGCTTTTACTTTGTGGTTCTTGCTATCCAGATCAGACTTTGGAACTCTGGCATAGTGAAAATAAGGTCTTTTCGTTTTTGTGCACCCCTATACTTGCCCAAAGATTTTTGTTTCTTTGCTTGTGTTTTTGGGTTTTTTGATACAGGGTCTAGCTACGTAGCCCAGGTTGGCCCTGAACTCACTGTGTAGCCAGGGCGGTCTCATATGCACCTGATCTCCTGCCTCAGCCTCCTGAATGCTGGGATTACAGGCAGGTAGCACCACGCCTGCCATCTTGCCTTCTCTAGCTCAGGTCTCTAAATGCAAAGAGTAGTAGACCCATTGTAGAGCAGAACAGGGGGAGATGCTTGAGTTCACCACACCTTCCTTTTTAGTTTTTGTATAAACTCATTTGGTCCTGGGTACCTACCTGGACAGATCAATTAAAGATGTCAGAGATTAGAAGGACTTCCTAAGTGAAGCTTTTTTTTTTAGGTACTGGGGATTGAACTCAGGACCTTGCGCTTGCCAGGCAAGTGCTTATTCTAGTGACCTATCTCCCCAGCCCTAAACTTGTTTTTTTCCTTCCTTTTACTTCTTGTAATGTACAGTGATAGATAGGGTCCTGCCTAACACCCAAAACTATTGTGTCAGTGTTTCGTTTTGTTTTGTTTAATTACTGGGGAGCAAACCCAGGGGTGTGTTCTATCTCAGATATATATATATATATATATATATATATATTATAAATTTTAAAAGATAGTCATGCGGATTTGCCCAGGGTGTCTTGAACTTACGATCTTCTTGCCTCAGGCCCTTACCTAACTGGTAAGGTAAGGGCCCCTGACATCTGACTATTGTGTCAATCTAGGCACAACTACCTCATTTGGGGCAAGCAGTCACTCTTGACCTGGTCTGAGGCTGAGAAGAACAGTGGTCCCTGCCCTTCTTGGCCCCTATGTGAGGCCAAGAAGTGATGAAACACAGAGTCCAGCAAGTCTTGGAAAGCAAGCAGCTGAGCCTTTAGTGAACTCAGGATGTAGACATGGCGAGGAGTCTGCCAAAAGTAGTTCCTTGGGGGTTGGAGTGTAGTTCAGTGATAGAACATGGCTCATAGCTTTGGCTTTGAGCCCCAGCACTGAAAAAGAGAAAGGTTCCTTGGTGGACAGTACTTGTATTTAAGATTTACTGATAAAGTATGGGTGCTAGACCTGAGTTGGTGTTTGTGGAGTACCTAACAAAAGCTAAAACCTGGGAGTTATGGATGGAAATTGAATTGAACTTGGTCCCTGATCTGCCCTAGTTGGGGAGTGCAAGGTACCAATTCATGATGAAGCCACCAACCATGGTGACATGCAGTGGCTCTCAGCATTCATTAGCCATCATAATCACCATGTTTAAAATAGAGATATCCAGGCCTCCCAGCTAATCTTGTGTGTGTGGGGGGGAGGGTTGGGAATGGGTAGCAAATACTGCAGTCTTCTCTGGAGGGAGAGCTTTTTTTTTTTTTGAGGGAGAGCTTTAACAGAAGCAGTTGTGCTGCGTTGTAAAGGAAGGATATGATTTGAATGTATAGAGATGTAGGCAAGCCACTGTCCTGTTGACTACATTTTTACTAGGTGATGTCCTTTGTCTTAAGAAGTAGATTTTGTTGGGTTTGTAGAAATAGCACGTGCACAGTTGTGGGACTTGAGGCAAGCTGGGCATTTTGAGAACATCAAGTTGAAACTCGGTTTGCTTGGGAGGGCTGGGAAGGGATTGCAGTTTATTACAAGGCTTGCTGTCAGGTCTCTCCTCTTCCTCTCCTTTCCTCTCCTCTTCTTTCCTTCCTCCCCTCACCTATGCATATCACCTCCTTCCATCCTTATAACAGTATTATGTAGTAGGAATTATTATTTGGGTGAAGAAACCTGAGGCTCTGGCCATGGTTGCATAGCTTGTAAAAGTCTCTTTTGGGTCAGGTAATCATCCTGCTTACCACTGAGGATTCTTGAATGTGGGGAAGAAGTTGGGTTGAGACTGGGGGGCGGGGGAAGCTGTAGAATTAGTAGGGTGGCTGGCTGACCAGACCATCGAGGGCAAGACTGTGTGGGTGCTTAAGAGCATCACCTTGAGTCAGATAGTGCAGGTTCAAATCCCAGCTTCGGTATTTGCTAACTGCCCGCCCCTGGGCAAGTTGCTTGAGACTGCTAAGCCTCAGTCTCCTCACTTCTAACATGGGAGCAGTAACACCCATCTCATGGGGTTGTTAGGAAGATCAACGAGGTGTGCCTAGTGTAGAGCAATTGCGTACCACCTGGAATCTCTTGTAATTAGCCCTCTCAGGTCTCTGGGCTTTGGCTGTGCACCTGCATCTCATTCGTCAGCTCAGTGGTTTCCAGGACACAGCCTATCCTGGTTGGACCTGATCCATTAGGGATGAGCTGTAGAAAGGATGCCAGCAGCAAGTGCACACTGAAAACCTAGTGTGTGCTCATTTCCCAGGACAACCTGGAAACTCAGGACTCAGCCCTGACAGAGAGGAGTTTGGAGTGGAGGGTGGTTGGTTGGCTTTGACTTATACTCACCAGGTGGATGTGAAGAAGGATTCTAGAAGTGGGTTGGGGGCTTCACTTCTTAGAACTGAGTTTGAGCTTAGTACTGCCTGGCGGACAGCAGTTGGTGGATGACTCGCATGGTCTCCTAGGGTCCCTTGTGGGCCCACAAAATGGTAGTAGAGGCCCTGGCCAGCATGAATTCCTCCCACTTCGGGCTAAGTGCTGGTGGGGCCTCTGTCTTCCTCTTTTCCAGGTGATGGGGCATGGCTGTGCCTCAAGCTTTTCCAGTGGGGGCCCTTCCTGAGCCTGCAGGTACTCTGGTGGAAGCCCAGCCCTGCACTCGAAACTTGGCTGAGGGCTTCCTAGAAGAGGAGCTTCGGCTCAACATGGAGCTGAGCCAGCTGCAGTTTTCAGAGCCTGTGGGCCTCATCTACAATCCTGTGGAGTATGCGTGGGAGCCACATCGAAGCTACGTGACTCGTTACTGCCAGGGTCCCAAGGAAGTGCTCTTCCTAGGCATGAACCCAGGACCTTTTGGCATGGCCCAGACTGGGGTAAAGGGCCTGGCTTCCCCCGGTGGGTGGAGTGGGAGGCATCTGGGAGGGTGCTAGGCTGGGGAGGAGGAATATGTGCATGACTGTGGACATGTGTACCCCTTCCCCAGCCCCTCCTGATACACCCTGGCTCCTGTGGTCTCAGACACTCTGGGCCTTTCTGCCTGTCGTTAACCAAGCACATTAATGGTAGTTTTGTTTCCCTCCTGAGCTCTGTGCTAATTGCCTTTGAGAGCTCTTCCTTCCGCCATCCCCCATCTTTTTCTTACCTTGTCAGATCTCCCGTGTCCCTGGAGTATTGCTGGGGTCGGGAAAGGGACTAGGGCTGTTGGGTCCTCAGGGAAGATTGGTTGGCAGGGAGATATTTGGGGCATTCTGGCAATCTGGGTTCTGTTTATCAGCTGGAGAGGTTCCAAGCAGAGCCAGGCCCCAAGGCCTGCTTGCTGTCCTTTTGGAGCTCAGGATGAGTGACTGCCCCTCATGGGGTTGCTTGGCAGGTGGGGGAGGGGAAGATGCCTCAGGGTAGGAGGCTCAATCGCTTTTATTGACCCCAACTGGGTGATGAAAGGTGATCAATGATGATTGATGGAAATGACAACCTGAGGCTTGGGGCTGGGAGGGCACCTAGAGAGCGGTGGTCAGCCCTATCTTCGCACTTCCTTTAATCCTGGCTGTCAGTCTATCTCAGGCCATCTAGGTTCCGTTACTAACCATCATGGCCTGTGTAGGGTCAGATGACCCAGTATACTCCCTGTACTTGGTCCTAAAACATGAGGGTGGAGGCAAACAAATAGATTCTTCTGGACCACAGAGCACAATGAAGAAGCTAAAGTAATATGGAGAAGTCCAAACCACAGGCCTAGGAGTCTGTCTCGGACTTTTGTGTATGGTGGGGGTGGGGCAGCTCACCCTTCACCCTCATGGCAGGGGGACGGTTGGCCCAGAGTCCAAGTGTCAGGTCTTGTCTCTTTCCCCACAGGTGCCCTTTGGGGAAGTAAGTGCAGTCCGAGACTGGCTGGGCGTTGGGGGACCTGTGCTGACCCCTGCCCAAGAGCACCCAAAACGACCAGTGCTGGGACTGGAGTGCCCACAGTCGGAGGTGAGCGGTGCCCGATTCTGGGGCTTTTTCCGGAACCTCTGTGGACAGCCAGAGGTCTTCTTCCGTCACTGCTTTGTCCACAATCTTTGTCCTCTGCTCTTCCTGGCACCCAGTGGACGCAACCTCACCCCTGCTGAGCTGCCTGCTAAGCAGCGAGAACAGCTTCTGGGGATCTGTGATGCAGCTCTCTGCCGGCAGGTGCAGCTGCTGGGGGTGCGGCTAGTGGTGGGAGTGGGGCGACTGGCAGAGCAGCGAGCGCGAAGGGCTCTGGCTGGTCTGACGCCAGAGGTCCAGGTGGAGGGGCTTTTGCATCCCTCTCCCCGAAACCCACAGGCCAACAAGGGCTGGGAGGCTGTGGCCAAGGATAGACTCTGTGAGTTGGGGCTTCTCCCTCTGCTGACGAAGTGAAAGCTGCGGACTTGGCATAACACATTCGAGAGCCCCAGGTCATCCTCGCAGGAGCGGATGACCACACATCTCCTGCAGTGGACCAGCCGGATCTTCCTGGGCTCTCTGGTGCCAGCAAGCATGTTCTTTGATCTGTTGATGCATCCTTTGCCCTGACCCAAGGCAGTATCTGATTGCCTGGGTGAGTAGTGACACTGCTTCCACTGGCCCTGCTGCTTCCTACAGCTTCTTTGAGCACTGGCCCTTTCATGTCATGGTGTCTGACTCCACAGAGAATCAGCACAGGTGGGCTTTTTGCAGGCTGCTCTACCTCATTATGTCCTCGCAAGTGTCTATGCAGCTGAGAATGTCCTCATGGACACTTCTGAGGTAATGTTTCCTGTTTTAGAGCAGAGTTTTTTATCTTACATTTTTATAGGCCTTTATTAAGTGCACGTATTAATGGGGTTCAGTGTGCACTTCTCTAGCCTTCTTACACAGCCTCATCCCTTTTCTGTCTTCCTGACCAGAGGCTAGCTCTCTGGGATTCCTGCTCATCCTTGTGCCAGCTGACCCTTCTCACAAGGACCAGGGCAGAGCATGGGACATGAGGTTAATAATGAACTTCCTGTAGGAGGCGGAAGCTGGAACAAAATTCAGTGTGGCAGAGTAGGAAAAGTCAGAAGACTTGAGTTTTCTTTTTTTTGGTGAAAACGGAGATTGAACTCAGGCCCTTGCACTTGCCAGGCAAGTGCTTATTCTACAGAGCCATCTCCCTAGCCCCCAAGAGTTGAATTTTCAATATAGCTTTGGGACTATTATGGACTTGATTGTACTTTTTGTATTTTATTTTTCTTTTTGTGAGGTTTTTTTTGTTTTTGTTTTTGTTTTTTTTTGGTACCAGGGATTGAACTCAGACCCCATGCTTGCCAGGCAGGCACTTAATGCCGCTGATCTATCTCCATGGCCCGTGAACTCTTTTAAGGTTTTCTTTTTCTTTTCTCTCTCTCTCTTTTTTTTAATGTAGGGTCTCACTACATAGCTCAGACTCTAGTGATCCTCCTGATTTCTGCCTCTCTAGTGCTGGGATTACAGACCTGCGCCACCATGCCCAGACTCCATTTTTGGCTCAGCACGCCTGGGGTGAGGGGGGTGGCAGCGTGGCATACAGTGCCAGGGATCGAACCCTGGCCCCTCCGCTTACCTAAGCAAGTGCTTAGTCTATTGAGCTACACTGCCTGGCCCATGAATGAAATGATTAGTCTCTCTGTCACAGCATCTTTGTCTATAAAGTGGGGATGCCTCTTTCATGGGGTTCTTGTGGGGATGAACTGAGTTCACACTTTCGAGGCCTTGCAAAGGCCCAGCACAAGGTGCTCACTACATATTCTTCTTGCTTTCTGGCCTCTGGAGTGAGAGCCACTGCACTACAAAGGAAGCCCCTCTTCATTCTGGAGACTGCTGGGGGGAGTTTCAGGTGTGTCTGGGTGAGATAGACCAATAACAATGAAAGACTCAGCCTGTGATTTTTCAGCCTAAGCATTAAAGCTCCTAAACTCTCTTGTGTCAGTGCTTTTTTTCCACTTCCCGAATATCATGGATGGGACGTGGCTTTTAGGTATTTCTTGCCTGTACCTCTTCATGATGTGCAAGTGTTCTTTGGGGCATCTGGGAAAGGAATGGAACATCTCTGATTCCCTTTCAAAGCCATAAGGTCTTGGGTATGGGCGTGTGCAGCAGTCTGCCTGATACTTGGGCCCCATAGGGAGCACAGGGTGGGTGGAAGCCTGGATGAAAGAGAAGACCCTTTCTGCTTGGAAGACCTTGCTGAGGAAAGTCTGGGCTTCCAGCTGTGGCCTGGATGAGGGGCAAATGCTTGAAGTGCCAGAGCTGGAACAGTGGCTGTGAAGACCCGGAGTCTGGCTTGTTTGCTGCATGGCTGGTTGCATGCGTTTTTGGTAAGGGCCGGGAAGGAACCAAGTTGGGAACAGAGCAACTCTAGAGACTGTCTTAATACGGACCACTCTAAGTCTCCTAGAACACAGGTCATTGCCAGCTGTCTCTAAATTAGTAAGATTTTTAGTAAAAAACCCTTCCCAACCTCATTATAAAATAAAGAATTTGAGAGAGTCCTAAGAGGGAGACTAAATTCTTGGAGTTTGGCAAACAGTGGAATACCTTGTTCGTGCTAGGCCCCCACATTCACGCCTGAATCTGTGTTGAAATTTGATCTTAGAACCACACTTAAATTTATACTAAGATTTAGGGCTGGGGAGATAACTAAAAGGCCCAAGGTCCCAAGTTCAATCCCCGGTACTGCATGCTGTGCTGGTCCCAGAAGCCCAGGTGTGTTGCACCACACCAAGACCAGAGCCAGGTATGGTGGCGCATGCCTGTAATCCTAGCAATGGGGAAGCTGAGACAAGAGGATCACTAAGAGTTCGAGACCAACCTAGGGGCAACAAAAGTGAGCGCAAGAACAGCCCAACTGTATAGTGAGGCCCTGTCTGAAAAAAATAGAAAGTGGAGGCCAGGGAGATAGCTTGGTGGTCTAAATGCCTGCCTGGCAAGCACAAGGACCTGGTTTCTATTTCTGGTACTGCATCACATGCTGACCCTGCACTGAGCTAACCACTGGAAGTGTGGTGCAAGCCTGTAATCCCAGCACTGGGGAGCCTGAGACAAGAGGATCACTGTGAGTCTGAGCTGTGTAGTGAGATCCTGTATCAAATAAAAGTTTTTTGTTTTTTGTTTTTGTGGTACTGGGGATTGAACTCGGGACCCTGCACTTGACAGGCAAGCACTTATTCTACTGAGTTATCTCCCCAGCCCAATGAAAGATTTTTTTAAAGTATATTAAAAAAATTATAAAAAAAATTATGCTGAGTTTTGATATCAGACCACACCCAATGGAAGCTGACCTGTGCAAGAAAAATCAACTATGCTTACAGGGTTGGAGCTTTCACCTGGGTAATACCAATCTAGTCTCTTGAGGTAGGAATGGGGCTAGAGATGCAATTAATCCATGTTGCTCGTGACTTCAATCATGGCTTAGGGGGGCCGGGGAGATGGCTCAGTAGAATAAGTGCTTCCCTGGCAAGCACAAGGGCCCGAGTTCAATCCCTGGTTCTAAAAAAAAAAAAAAAAAATCAAATCATGGCTTAGTATTGAAACCCTAACAAGAGCTCTGGACACTGAGATGTTGGTTTCTTGATTGAACATGAGGACATTTTGGGGGAAGGTGACGTGTCCTGACTCCACAGGCAAAGTCCACAGATCTGTGGAACACTTACACACTTTGCTTTCTGTTTGGCTGGTCTGTTTTTTTTTTGTTGTTGTTGTTTTTGGCAGTGCTGGAGGTCAAACCTAGGGCTTCTGCATGCTGAGTACAATGCATACTCTGGCTCCGAGCAGATTCCCAGTTCTTGATTTGTGTTCTCTACAATAAAACTGTCATTATAAGTATAGATTTTCCCGAGTTCCCTGTGTATCATCAAATCATTGAACCAGAAGGGTTGCGGGAACCTTTGAATTTATAGCCAGTTGTTCAGAAGTGCAGCAGCAACAGGACCTGCAGAGATGCCCCTGGAATCTGAAGTGAAGGCAGGCTTGTTGGGAACTGGTGCCCCTCAACCTGTAGAGTATGCACACAGTGCAGGTCCTTAGCATTGGAACTGCATGCATCGCAGTATTACGTTGCCACATGTCTCAGGCTCTGAAGCCGAAGGGTCTTTCCCTCTTCTGTCAGTGCTAAGTGGTGAGTGCTCTAGGCTAGGCTTTATGGAATATTTGGAGAGATAGAAGCTATAGTTCCTTATATGTTTTGCTAAGGTAGCCAGAAGAAGCACGGGTTTAAGTGACATTTCAGGTGGCCTTAGAGACTGAGAAGTTGAGCGCTTAAGAGAACATTTGAGACAGGGCCTTGCTGTGCAGTCCAGGCTGGCCTTGAACTCACTATGTACCCAATGCTCCTCCTGCCTCAGCCTCCCAAGTACTGAGATTACAGGTGTGCACCACTATGCCCAGTGAAAACATCATTATTATGTTCAGTGGGTGGCAAGTAGTGTTGGCCTGGATCTGTTGAGAGAAAATGGAGATGAGTTGGGGCCCCCTTGCTGAGGTAAGTAGAGTAATCTTTGAGAATTTGGAGCCCAGTGGGGGAATACAGACACATAATACACACTGAAAACAACCAACCAATTAGCTTCCCATCACTGACAAAACACCTAAGGTAATAAACCTAGTAAAGAAAAAGGTTGTTTTGGCTGGTTTGTTTATATATTTACTGGGGATCGAATCAAGGGCCTTCCGCATGCTTACCACTGAGCTAGCTGTTGTGGCTTACAATTTTACAAGTTTCAGTCCATGGTCACTTCTGTGTTCCTCAGGGCCTGTGGCATCAGCATATCATGGCAGGAGCTTGCAGCAGAGGACAACTGTTTATCTCACAGCAGCAGGGAAGCCAAGAGAGAGAAGGGGCTGGGGGTCCTAATATTCCATCAAGGACACAACTTCATTGTCCTAACTTCCATCATGTTCTTCCTCTTAGAGGTTCTACCATAGGCAGGCGGCCAAAGCTTCAACACAGGGCTGGGGTGGGGGATTCAAGATCCCAACCATGGCAAAAGAACACCATATAGGAGACAGTATGGCACCACATGAAAAGAATTGGGATGAAATTAGCATGTAGGAAGGATGTCCTTGGGCCTAGGGGCTGAAGGTGAAAGCCTGCAACACGATGAGAGTCATGAGATGGAGGAGGTAGTGTTGGGTGGTGCATAGATGCGCTTGGCAGTACAGACCTCATACTTGAAGGCCTGGGCTTGGCGGGCCCCTGCCTGGTCTACCTTCTAGCAGGACCGTTGTCCTCAAATCCTGGGTGTCCTTTGTTAGGGAGAGGCTGATAGGTCCTGGGTCTCTTTTTTCCCAAGGGTACTAAATTAGTGTGTTGGCACAGATATAACAAAAATACCACTGCCTGAGTGGCTTAAACAACAGAAATGTGTTTTGTCACAGCTCTGGAGACTGGAAGTCTGAGATCAGGTCTCAGCAGGTTTCTCTGGAGGTCTCTTTTCTTGGCTCACAGGTAGCTGCCTTTACCCTGTGCTCCCACATAGACTTTTGGCCACATGGGCCTTCTCCCTTCTTAAGAGGACACATGTCATACCAGATGGATTAGAGCCCCACTCTGCCCGCCTCATTTAGCCTTACTTTTCTCTTAAAGGCCCTATTTCTAAATAAATATGGTCATAGTAGGGCTTCATTGTATCAATTTTATGGGGATGGAATTCATAATAAGTAGTCCAAATCTTGTCACTGCTTTTTTTGGTCACTTATCGGTATTAAGCTCAAATAAGATGGGGTACTCAGGAATGCCTTCTTTCCAGCCTGCAGGGCTGGCAGCTGACCTAGTGGCTGAGCCAGCTGGATGGGCAACTCCACCAAGCAGCCTCTTGCCCCTCAGTTCTTAAGTGCAAACAAGAGTGTCTTTAGGGGAAGGACATTCATTTTTCCTCCTGAGCCAAAGGGATTGGACACTTCTGCTGGCATGAAACAGTACATTGAAATGCCTGGCCTGAAGTCCAACTGATGTAATTTTAAAAAATTATTTATTTGGTACAGGGTTTCGCTACGCAGCTCAGACTTATATTGATCCTCCTGTCTCAGGCTCCCTAGCACTGGGATTACAGGCATGCACTACCACGCTCGGTTTTGGTAGGTGACACAACACATTTGAGGGTTCCAGGGCCAGCACGGCATGCAGTATAGGGATCGAACCTGGGTCCTTATCACTTACCAGGGGTGCGCTCAGACTGCTGAGCTATCTCCCCAGCCCCAACTGATGTAATTCAAGGTCATTTAGAATCCAATAAACTAGCCACAAGCCATAGGTGGCCATTTTAAGTTAATTAAAATGAATTACATTCAGTTCTTCAGTTTACTAGCCATATTTCCAGAGGTCAGTAGCCACATGGCTAGTGGCTGCTGAGGGAATGGCAGAGATAGAGAGCATGTCCATTACTGGAGGAAGTTCAGTTGAACAGCATTGGTCTAGAGGTCAGTGGCTCCCAGCTCGACTTGTGAATCAGAATTGACCTATATTGGTTTAGAAAATAGGTGCCTTAGCTCCACTTTGAGACATTTTGATTTGGGAGTCTGACATGCATCTGGGTATGTCTGCAACAGACTCTGTGTGTACTACATTAATTTATTTGCTTATTAAATTTATTTGAGGGACTGGTGAGATGGCTCAGTGGTCTAAAGAACCTACTTAGAACAAGCTTAGCAAAGCACAG
>NDGN011477975.1:0-11322 GCA_002564285.1 Tympanoctomys barrerae
AAAAAAAAAAATATATATATGGAGTTGGGGAGATATCACTACATCATAAATCCCTGCCTGGCAAGCACAAGGCCCTGAATTATTATTATTATTATTATTATTATTATTATTATTATTATTATATAAGGAGTTAACACAATTATTATATCTTAAAAATGCAACTATTGATGTTTTTAAAGAAGAAAAACCAAAAACAAATAAAAGGAACAAAGACAAAAACATAAGACTGGTACAGAATTTCAAAACAAGAATAGAAATTTATCAATGGTTGTTATAGTACATATTTTTGTCATCAAATCTGTTGCTCATATTACCAGCTACAGGCATGCAAGATTGATCAAACAATTAAACATTAACTCTTCCTTTCAGTAAAATTTAATTATATCCTTGTCCCTTTTACTTTTTTTACTTTTTCTTAAACTTATTTTAAAGAGGGTATAAAAATAATAGGACATTGGAGACAATACACATTTAAAAAACAAGATGAAAGTTGTTCGGGCTTGGTTGTTTGTTATGTTGAACATTGGTGTTTTCAGTGTGGTTGCTCAGATTTCAGATATTAGCATATAATTTTGGTAAAAATTGAAAATTTGAACATTAGCCACTACTTTGAAAAACTGATAGAAATTACTAATAGTCATCTTAGCTATCCTGTGAGTATACTTACATGATTTTCCCCCTTCCTTTTTTCCCTACTGTTTCTCCTTTCCTTCATCTCAGTTATTTATTCCTTATGTTGAGTTTCTTTCCATTCTACTATATCTGTTGTACTTTTCAGATTTTATTTATTCTTTTAGGCTCTTAAACTAGGGAGACAATGTGATGTTTACATGTGTGGATCTGATTTATTTCACTTATGAGTATAGCCTCTAGTTGCACCCATTTACCTATAAAAGCCTCAAGTTTGTCTTTCTTTATAGTTGAGTAATACTCCATTATATAAAAATACCACATCTTTTACATCCATTCCTCAAATGATGGGCATTTGGATTGTTTTAAAATTTAGTGATGACAAAGTGTGCTGCTATAAACATGGGTGCACATATGTCATTGTGATATGATGGATTCAGTCCTTTTGAAAAGATACCCAGGAGGGAAATAGCTGGGTTGAGGGGACCTCTAATCCTAGTTTTCTTGAGGAGTTTCCACAGATCTCCATAGTGTTTGTACCAGTCTACATGCCCACCAACAGCAGAGAAGGGTTCGTTTCTCCCTACAGCCTCTGCACCATTGGTTTTTAGTTGGTTCCTTTATGATGGCCATTCTTTATGGTGTGAGAAGCTATCTCAGTGCTGTTTTAATTTGCAAAAAGTGCAATTATTGTTAAAAATTGCCTGCACTAACAATACCATACATCTCATTTTAGCCAATTTAAACACTATTTGGGGGTTTTATTTGCATGAAGTGTGCCATACATTTCATCTACTTATAGATTTCTTAGTTATCCTTTTTAACTCCAGGTAGAGGTAATATTGAACTCATGAGGACTGATCCTCCATTCCAAGACAACAGCCAATCACTATTATCTCTTTCTTTGACCTGAAATAAATATGAAATACTGGTCTTTGGAGAGCATTTGAGAACCAACAGCCTAACATGAACTCTAGAATCGGAAATAATCTGTCTATCCTACAAGCACACAAAGATCAAGGAACTGAACAGTTACACTGGCTTAAGATTTTAAAGCATTTAACAACTGTTTGATCAAGTTTGCTTGCCTATATCCGGTAACATGAACAAATACTTTGAAGACAAAAATATGTAATATAACAACCATTGTCAATTTCCTATGGTTTTGTTTTGAAATTGTTTATCTTTTTTAATTCTCTTTAAAATAAAGTATTTAACAGGTGCTTCTTTATTATTTGTGCATTTCTAATGTGAATAGAAACCCTTGTATTAACATGTAGAAACTCACCTAAGCAGTGAAGTGCTGAGTCTAACTGCACCATATGAACATTTCGTTTACACATTAGGGAACTCGATCTAATCCTTGCTCCTACCTGTTTCTGCAGTGAGTAACGCACAAGCGCACTTCTCAGGGAGGCTGCCCGGGTGGCCCATGCATGCAGCACTGCTTCAGAAATAGTTGTGCTCCACGTGACTGCTCCCCAAGCACATGTGAGGGTCACACTCTGCTTAGCTCTGGGGACCTGGTGATCCCAGGCTCCCGAGAGGCCACGTTTCCTTAAATTCTAACTCGGGAGCACTTCTAGCCATACAATATTCAATTTCTAACAGATTTCTTAAGAACCAAATTTTGTGCGATACACAAATATTAAATATGTAAGCATTCAAAAATGTTTCATGCATCACAGGATGAGCGAGTTCCTGTCTGATTGTAGAATAATTTACTTATACCGCAGTAAATCCAAAAATCTTTCATTGAACGATACAGTGTCCAGTTTGGGAGAGTGGTTTTCTTCTGTACAATGGCATGCTTCAGAAGACCAATACTTGATTTTACAAAATTATGCATGACTTATGTTGGAGTCTAAAAAGTTTAAATTGAACCCTGAAAAATTCACTAATATAGTTTAAGTTTTCAAATTTCATTTATTCAATAAATTATCACTATTTTGTATTACTATGGAATAAATGACAAATATCAGAAGACATATCAAAGTATGATTAAAATAATCCTTAAACTTTCTAATCATACATAAATGCAAGGAAATATTTTCTTGTAGTTCTATCAAATACACTGCTGTAACAATAGGGCTGTAGCACAATAGGATAAAAAAGATATAGGGATTCACTTGCCTTTACTGGGCCACAAACAAAAGAAAATTTTTCTAATGAATAAATGTTTCTCCCTTCTTCTTAGTTTTGGTTTGTAGATATAGTGTATTTGTCAAAAAAAATCTAGTTGTGGGTTGTATTGCAAGATTTATATCTGTATATCTGTATATTTTATTTATATCTGTTTATATCTGTTAAATGTCACTGGATATATTAAATGTTCTTTTAAATTTGATCAACTTGTACCTAAAACAATGCATAAAGACCACCATCAATAATAAACCCCTGGGGCCAGCCAAATAACTCAGCAGGTTAAAGCTTCTGCAAGCAGGTACAGGGGTCAGGGGTTCGATCCCCAGGTCTGCCGTGCTGGCCTCACCCCTGGGGCTCGCTGAGACAGCAATTGAGACTGGGTATGGTGGCGAGCACCTGTAATCCCAGCTCTTGGGAGGCTGTAAACTGGGGAATCACTGAGTCCGATCTAGTAGTGAGAACCTGAATACCCTGTAGGCCCTTCCCTAAAAATACAATAAATAAATAAATAAATAAATAAATAAACTACCATTACTACTACTACTACTACTAATAATAATAATAATAATAATAATAAGCTTCTGGAATTGCCTTTTCTCTCTTCTATGCATTTGATCTTTCAAAACCCCACAACTGAGTGAAATTTTGTGGCCTTTCTCCCTCTCCCTGGGCTACTACACTTAGCATGCTGTCTCCCAGGTTCATCCACACTGTCACAAGGGCAGTGTTTCTTTCTTCTTTGGGCCTTCCATGTGGCACTGACATTACTCCACAGTCCTTCATCAATGGTGGACGTGGGAGCTGACGCACATCACTCCTCAACTATCGCACACAATTCTGCAAAGAACGAACTCATGCACCTGCATTCAGGTGGTGGCTGCAGCTCACCAAACTTGCAACCAGAGGTGGGGTGACTGGATCGTAGCGTGATTCTGACTTTGGCTTTCTGGAGTGCTCCATCTTCCGTTCCGCGATGGCGGTATTCACTTATACTCAGGAGCTCTCATCTTTCCGTAGCCTCAATGGTCGTCGTCCTTTCTCTCCTTGATAACATAGAGTTTTAAGGGGCAGGGGAGATGGCTCAGTGGAATAAGTGCTTCCCTGGCAAGCACAAGGGCCTGAGTTCAATCCCTGGTTCTGAAAAAAAAAAAACATAGAGTTTTAAATTCCATTTCCTGATGAGACTGTCGTTGCTCCATTATGTGTTGTTGCCACTTGGTAGAGCTCCAGCTCACCTACATTCGCTGCTCCTGCTGGGACCTTCTCCTGCGCTGGTGCACGCATCGCTGTGTCAGCACCTTACAGTGGTTATTCACTCAATAACATAGATTTAATCACTTCTAGCAGAGATAATTTTTAGGTTCTCTTTACATAATTGTAAGAACATTCATAATCACCTTGATGTTCATGGCTATATTTGTAATCAATGACCAAAATGTTAACGCTTAAGAGAAATGGGTGCTCCAACATTAGATACACATCATTTATAATCATTGCATAATTTTTCTTTTCTTTTTCTTTTTTTTTTTTTTTTCTTTTTTTTTGTATTTTAGGGAAGGGCCTACAGGGTGTTCAGCGTCTCACTACTAGATCGTACTCGAAGTGATCGCCTGTTTACAGCCTCCCAAGAGCTGGGACTGCAGGTGCGCACCACCACAGCCAGTCTCAATTGCTGTCTCAGCGAGCCCCAGGGGGTGGACAAGCACAGCAGGCCTGGGGACTGAACCCCTGATCCCTGTGCCTGCCTGCAGGAGATTTAATCTGCCAAGATACTTGGCCGGTCCTTAGTGTATCATTTTGAATTTATCCATTGACCATCATATTGTGACTGTGTCTCCTTTTCTAGCTTTTGCCTTTAAATCTATTTTGTCTGATATAAGAGTGGCTGTTTCTGCTCACCATTGAGTTCAACTAGCATAGAATGTATTTCCACACCCTTCCCTTTTCTTTGCTCTGTATGTGTCTTTACTGGTAATGTAAGTTTTCTATAGATAGCATATTGTTGAGTCTAGTATTCTATTCATTCAGTCTGTCTATATCTTTTAGTTGGAATTTTAGCCTACTGTTTTGAAAGTTACTCTCAATTCCTGTCATATTAAATTTCTTGTTTCTTCTGAAAAATATTTATTGTGTTTCCCTAAATCTTATAAGATTTAGGGATTTATTGGATTGATGCTGTTTGACTCTTTTCTATTTAATCTTATGTTTCTACTTTGTTGGATAATTTCACTTATTTTCATGATAACAGTTACCTTTTATTTGCTTTGGACATAGTAGTTCCTTAAGGAACTCTGGAAACCCAGATGGGGTGATGGATTTGCTTATTTGCTTGTCTGAAGTCTTTATTTCACTTCCATTTCTAAAGAATAGCTTTGTGAAGCATAGAATTCATGGTTTATTTATTTTGAGTCACAGTTTGGAGTAAGTCAGTCCATTTGTTCATGGGCTATAAGGTTTTATTTGGGGAACTATGCTGTTATTCTAGTGAAAATTCCTGTGAGTGTAACTTTGCACTTCTCTTTGGTAGTAATAAAGTAATTGACTCATTGTTATGGTTTGTAATTAGATGTCACTTAATAGACTTGTGGATTCATAGGTGGACATTGGGGGGGGTGATCGAGTCATAGGCTGATTAGCTGACTTGTCTTAGGAAGCAGAGTCTGGGGGTAAGAGTTCTTTCACGGGAGGAGCAACCTGGAAGCAGGTGTCCCTTCCTCAGTCGTCTTTTTCTCTCTGGTTCATGGTCACCACGATGTGAATAGTTCTCTTTTTTGTAGTGGCAAATAGTTTATATTAACATCATATAAAATGTCTTTCCTCTGGACATCACTACGTTTTTTTAAAAAATTTACTTTATAGAGTACACAGTGATACCAAAAAAGAAAAATTTCAAATGCTTCAACTGTTTCTCCTTTTCCTCTTCTTAATATGGTGATATGAATAACTGGCTTGAAGACAACACTATGCGTTACAACAAATACTGGGAAATTTGTATTACTTTGTTTAGTGAAATGGCTCACTTTCCCCCAGGCCTTTCTATCATGGCTTCCTACCTTAACATAGACAACTATGGATTTAAAATGTGAACCAAGGGGCCGGGGAGATGGCTCAGTGGAATAAGTGCTTTCTTGGCAAGCACAAGGTCCTGAGTTCAAATGTGAACCAAGATCAGTTTCTTTTACTTTAAGCCATGGATGTAAGGTATTTTCCATAAATACTAGAAAAAATGGAGTAAGTGTTTCATAAAGAAAAAATATCTAGACAGGGGAGATAGCTTGGCATTCTACGTGCCTGCCAGGCAAGTGCAAGGACTGAGGTTCAATCCCCAGTACTGCATATCGTGCTGAACCCAGAACCCCAGGTGCATTGTGCTGGCTGCCAAAACCTGGCATGGTGGTGCTTGCCTGTAATTCCAGAGCTGGTAAGGCTAAAACATGAAGATTATTATGAATATGAGCTGCATAGTGAGACCCCATACCAAGATTTTTAAAAGTAAAACAAAAAGAAAAATCTACACAAATGGCACATTTGAAAATTTCATTTTTCTAATGATCTGTGATGGGTAAATTTTCATATACCTGTTCGCCACTGATTTTTTTTTCAGACTCGGGGGTTGAACTCATGCCCTTGCGCTTGCCAGGGAAGTGCTTATTCCACTGAGCCATCTCCCTGGCTCCTCCCCTGTTTATAACTAAACCTTTTCTGCTTTGGTTACATAGATTGTTTCCCTACTGTTAAGTTGTGTCATTGTCCTATACATCTTTTGTATTAATTTTATATAATACTTGTGGATTCTGAACATTTCCACCCTTCCTTCCAATGTTTTCTTTCCCACCTTACAGTTCCTTCACTGTGCAGAAGTTTTCCACGGAGTGTCATCTCCCTGGTCTCTCTTTGGTAGCCTTTGTTTTTGCTTTTAATAAAATGTCATCACTCAAACCAATGTTAACAAATTTTCTCCTTGTTTTCCTTGGGATTTGTGAAACTTCTACCCTGAAAATTAAATCTCTCATCCATTCTGAGTTTGTTTTATAAAGAGCATGAGATGAAAATAAAATGCCATTGTTGTGCGTAGGGAAATCATTATTTCCCAGCATTATTTAAGAAACTTGATATTGTTTCTTTTTCACATTAAAACAGGTTAGGTGCATTTGTGCATTCTTCTATATCTGCTTTAATTTCACTTAATGAGTTTATCCTCTACATTTTTTCTTTTACCCAATTTCTCTATCTGAAACTTCACTTACTGTGTTGAACAGGAGTGGGCGGAGTGTGTACTGGGAACTCCTTAAAAATGCCCCAGTGTTTAATATGTCAGTTCCCAACCATGCTGCCATCATGGGGAGATAGCTCAGTGGCACAAGTGCTACAAGTCGCTTGTTTGTTTCAGTACTTTGCTCTGATGGAAAATGCCCAGATTCTATCACGTCATTATGTACCAGAGAGGCAACCTTCCTGGATGAGGCTCTGAGGTTTGACAAGGTGGAAAAGTGCGGAGTTAGAGTACTGTTTGTTGGCAATGTCACAGGGCCCTATGCCATCAAGACATAGAAAACTGACCACGAAAATATTTCCAAATATTTTCCAATTACTACGGTTATTTTCTTGCAGTTGCATAAGACAAATGAACAGGCACACAATCATGAGAATGCCACATTAATAATGTGGTATTTGTTGCATCCTTCACATCTGCAGGTCCGGTGCTCAAGAACCCTTTGATATGTGCGTGCCGTAGGTGTTCTGAACTTTCACGGTGCATGACAACGAGCCTGCAGACATGTTTGCTGCAGGTGTGAAGCTAAAGGAGACAAAGCACTATCCAGCCTGTGAATACTTATGCTTCTAGGCAGGCAAAATGGATGTCTCAGCAGAAGACATATACAAAGAAATAATGTGACTGATTTCATAAATGCATTAGAAAATCTGGACATAGAATTGCAACACCTGAAAAATTTGAATGCAAGAGGATCCAGGAGTCGGAAACATGATCAATATGTCTAATCCACTTGACACCCATGTCACACTTTTGTGTAATACAGTTAGGTAGTTAGGACTTGGTTTGAACCTAAATTTCTTTGATTCAAAATCCTGGCCCAGTTATCTAAGAAAACTAATTTCATTCCCAAATTTCATTTCAATTGCTTTGCAAATTTTTCAGTAAGTGTCCTTATGTAGAAAAAGAGCCCTCCCAAGAAGCCATACACACTTCACCATCCTTTCTTCCACAGCCTGATTTAACAGAATAGGTCAAGAGAATTTCCCACACATCCTATTGCTGCAGTTTGTCAACTGTACAAAACAATTGTGGGGTAGCTTAAGGTTTCTGTGAAGTTAGCTCCAGCTCTTGACGATTGTTCAGGAAGTGCTGGTGCAATTTGTCCATCTTATCTCAGAAGGCTGTGGCCTCTAGGAGGAAGGAGGAGTGGAATAAAGTAGAGGCATCTCTTTGTTTTATGCCTTTTTAAAGTGATATAAAACTTTATTGACCACTGTGCATCACTATTTATAATAAAATAAACAGTGCACAGTAGAATAGCATTGTGATTTCTGGAAGGTTATGTTCCTGGCTTTTGCTGAAGCAGAAACCTGGAAGCTGATGAGGTTTAGCTTTCACATAAGAAATAAGATAGTGTCAAGCTAAATACACAAGTCAATTATTTAGATTACAAGTTTTCAATCCTTTATTGTAGCAGGTCTGAACTCCTGATGCCCTCTCCCCACAAGAAGCTTCCAAGGCTTGGACATAGTGCTTAGACTTCCACACATCCTGAATTTAAGGGCAGAATTCAGCTCATGCTAAAGGATGGGGTCAAGAGGAATATTTAATGCTCCCCTAAAACTCTCCCTCAGCTAACTCAAGCAAGACAGTTTTTGACAAGATACCTTATTTGGATGGCGAAGTTGTTGGTAATGATACATTTTTTTTTTCTTTTCAGGAATTTTGCAAGTGAAAGTCTGTACTTTTGTGACTAAAGACACATATATAATGGATCTTATGTTGTTACTTTTAAAATATCCATGTAAAATGTCCCATTCACTAGTTTTTATATCAAAGGAATTAAATTCTGATTCTGTCAAGCAAGGTCTGATTAGCCATAGATCTAAACAACTTAATCTCTCTAAGGCAAGGAAGAATACATCTTTTACCAATCTCATCAAACTGATTTTAACATCTTGTGTTCTTCACTGTTATTCCCTTAAAGTTATCACGAATTCATATGAAAAGTAAAATATTAGAATTTGTGAATTTTAAGAATTTTTTGAATTTATTTTATTTTTTATTTTTTCTATATTCTATAGGGATTTAAGGTTCACATATCAATGATTGTTGGAAAATACCTGTTGTATGTTATGTCTAAGGCATTTAATATTCAGACAGGTAGTGAGGTTAAGCTCAACTGCCTATGTTGTAAGGTTAAAAATATCATTAAGCTTCTCTTCTGGAGGGTTAATAACTTAAGTTTAGGACCAAAAATTAGAGGAAAAGAAGGGCTGCAAAGATAGCCAACATTTTGGTCCTAGCCATTCAAGGTCAGTGAATACTCAGGACATAGGAGAATCTGTACTGTAACACCATGTAACTCAGTTGTGTCACAAATTTTCTGATCATGGAGATTATGGGTCCATGGAAGAAAATGATCAATGATGTAGAGTGTGCCTAAGGAGAGTCACATGGGGACAAAATATTTTCAGGCTTTAACAGAGAGCACACTAGTCAAGCAATAGCTGTGATTCATCCACATGACTGACACTAACGAAGGATCTATAAACTGCTGTACAGGACTTCAGGGTAAATTCTGAGTGGATTTCACTGACCAAGGCAGATACAAAAGTTACATTTTTTTGTTATATAGGTCTTGCTTTATCTTGGTCTTAATCATCTAGCAATAAAGTATAAACACAAAGTATAAAAAGTAAAGCCATATTAATATGCTGAGCTATAAAAAGCTCAAGTCAACAACTTCTGACATTGCCAGTCCTATGGATAACCCACTAGTATTATGAACTAGTGGACTATACTGGATTATTTTGCTAAATTCACATACCTACAATATTTAAATGACAATGGAAGGGTCGGAGAGATGCCTCAAAGAATAAGCACTTGCATGGCAAGTGCAAGGGCCTGAGTTCAATCCCTGGTTCCACCAAAATAAATAAATAAATGGCAATGTAATATCAATCTCTGACAAAACTAAACAAAAAGGGCGGATATAAATGAAGGACCATTTTGTAGTGTAAATATATATATGTATGCAAAATAGTTAGCATAGATATATAGCTACTTTCTGTTAGTTCAATGAGAAGAAAGATTTGTACTAATAGTGTTTAGACAAGATATCATGTTTGCATCTTGTACTATAAATAACTACTATGAAGCCATCAATATGCAATGTATTAATAATTGTAACTGTCCTCTGAACCTGTTTTGAAACTGTCTCATTGTTATTTCTTTCTCAATAAAATTAATTTTAAAAAATTCTTCTAACAAATTTTTCAATCTGGCTCAAGCTTGATTTATGGCAGATTTGATGAGAGCCACACAACTTCTGATAGCAGAAAATTAGATTAAAGTAGTTTGTGTATTATGCATATAATGTAAATTCAACATGATTTTCAAGTAAGTGATGAAACAGTAAATAAATATTTGAGTCTCTGATAACTGAAATTAATAATTGCTTGAGTTTTAATTCTGTGTTTAGCTTTGCAAGATCACATATTTATTAAATTCTGTCAATTGTTTGAATTATTTTAATGCAATGAAAATTCGATTATTAGATACTCTATGGAAAATTTTACAAATAAGTGATGGCATGAAAAATATCAGGCTTATATTTCTCAAATGACTGATAATATTTAACATGTTTTCATATATTTATTTGCCATTTGTATTTCTTCATCTGAGAACTGTGTATTCATGTCACTCCAGGAAGAATGACTCTCATCAAGAGTTCAATCAATAACAAATGATAGAGGCTTTGTGCAGGAAAGCAGCCCTTCTGCACTGTTGGTAGGAGTGCAGGTTGATACAAAGCCACTATGGACATCAGTGTGGAGAAGCCTCACAAAGCTGAGATTAGAAGTCCCACTCAACCCAGCTACTGACCTCCTGGGTATTTTTCCAGAACTGAAAACATCATACCACAGAGTTGTACATATGCCCATGTTTATAGCAGCACAATCTGTCATAGATAAATCTTGGAAAAAAATACAAATGCCCACCAACTGAGGAACTGATTTTAAAAATGTGGCATTTGTATGCAATGGAGTATTACAGAGCTATAAGAAAAGATAAACTCTAGGCTTTTATAATTCAGTGGATGCAACCAGAGACCGTACTCATAAGTGAGATAAATCAGACCTGCATATGTAAACATATTTTATCCCTAGTATAAACACCTGAAAGAGTAAATGAAATCTGAAAGATACAATAGATACTTTGAAAGGGAAACTTCAAAAAGAAGAAAAAACTGAGGTAATATAAAGGAGAAAAGAAAGAGAGAGAGAGAAAGAGAGAGAGAAGAAAGAAAGAAAGAAAGAAAGAAAGAA
>NDGN011477982.1:0-23726 GCA_002564285.1 Tympanoctomys barrerae
GGCTGGCCCCGATGCTGGTGGAGCAATGCGTGGACTTCATCCGGGAGCGGGGGCTCACCGAGGAGGGGCTTTTCCGCCTGCCTGGCCAGGCCGACCTGGTGCGGGGACTGCAGGACTCCTTTGACTGTGGTGAGAAGCCGCTGTTTGACAGGTGAGCGCTGGGGCTAGGTGAGTGGTGCCCAGGAAGCCCACTGAGTGGAGGCCAGCTGTTTGCCCATATGGGTGCAAGTAGGCATGACAGCCCTTCCAGGGCACAGAGCCATGTGTCCCCTCAAGGATGATGCCAGCCACATTGAGGCCCAGTATAGGCAGGAGAGAAGAGGGCATCTGCTGCCCACCAGGCTAGCTGAGTTCAGGCATGCTGCATCCAAGACCCGGGCATGCTGAAGTCTCTGACCCTGCCTCTTCTGGGCAATCAGAGGCTTCCTATGTGGCAAGATGGTGCAGCCACTTGCTCCCCTTTCTACCCTAACCCATCCCTGGGGCTTACCCACACCCACACGCCACCCCCTCATCGAAGGCCATTGCATTTGCAGCCCAGGGCAGAGGCTGGAGGAGCCTTAGCTATTTGGGGGTCTTTTCCCTGGAGGCTTGGGAAACTCCACCCCAACCCTGGCTCTCAGGGAGCTAAGGTGCACTCTGAACGGCTGCCAACCAAGTTTTTGTCTTGTGCCTATGGGCCTGCTGCAGGATGGCTCCCAACAAACATGCCCAGGTAGGCCTGTTTCAGAAGTTCCCCAGGATGGGACCCTCAGTATAGTGTTCTTCATGACCAGAAGGACAGAGCCCCTCCCCCTGCTGGGTGCAGGCTTGCTATGTGCAGCAGCCTGTCCACCTGCCAGGGAGAATGTCTGCAGCCATCAGCCAGCACGGAGCTGCTCCATGCTCCTCCTGCACTGGAAGCCCACCAGGCTGGAAGCTCCCGGGAGCCAATCTGTCTCACGGCTATTTCTGTGGAGCCCCTGCCACTGCTCATGTTGCTCTGGGTGTTACAGAGGGTTCCTTGGGTGTAAGACCCTCATAAGTCCTCAACACTTGAGGATGAGGAGAAAGCTACAGATGGGGGACCCTGGCTGCCAGCTGATCTGCCTCCTATGGGGGATGTCGACAGTGAGGGCAGCTGGTGCACCTGGGACAGGCCTGCCAATCACTGTGCCCGCTATGCCCTGACCTGGCCCTGTAGGCAGCACCTGGTTGACAGGTGCCCCTTTGTGCTTGGGGGGGGGTCAGGAAAAGGCCTTGGGTCAGCTGTTAGAGGGAAGAACCCTGCAGATGTGGGGAAGGAGGAGGTCAGCCTGTGATGGGGCTGACCAGCAGGGCTGGGGAGGGAAGGAGCACTGCAGAATAGGGGGTGGCCAATGTGCCCAGGACAAGCGTGGCTTGGGGGGGCCTCCCTACCACTTGCTTTTTGTGGCACATGCCTTCTGCGGGGCACCCGGTGGCCATCCAGCCTCAGTTCCCCCACCATCCTTCTATAGTGGTTGTCACCGCCACTAAATCCATTGGGGCCTTAGAGAACAGGGCACCCTAGTCTCCATCTGGCACCCCAGATGTGGCTGGCTAAGGTGGCCCAGGTGGGAAGACAACAGCACACCTGGGTGGAGTGGGGAGGTCGGGGCAGGGCAAGGAGGGACCCTGCATGTATGACTTTGAGGTGTATGTTGGTATACGGGGTGCAGAATCCCGGATGTCAGGGCCAAAGGGACCCAGAGCTTATCTCAGTGATTCTGACAAGGGACATGGCCCGGGCTGGTGGTACTTTAGTGGCCATAGCCCTTGGCTCCAGCCTGTCTTTCCTGAGGGTCTTCCCAAGGAAGAGGCAGGTATGGGTTTAAAACAGGCCCTGGGGGAGCAAATGAACTGGGGACCCAGGTATAAACTGAGGCTCTGCTTGGAGGAGAGGCTGGCTATGGACCAGAGACCACCACAGAGCCCAACAGAACCCCAGGAGCGAATGACCCCAAACCTGGGACCACTCTAGCCTCGCAGCTCCAGGCCACACGCAGGGGACAGAGACCAGGCAGTGGGATCACAGGGCTCTCAAGACAGAGTGACAAGCACAGATGCTGGAGTGTGAATAGCAAGCTAGAGGCCAGAGCCCTACCTGTGACTTCACTGCCGGGCCAAACAGCCAGCCCAAAAGCTGAGCAAGCTCAGGCCAGGGCTGGCAGTGCCTGGCAAGGGATGCAGGAGAACTGTCCCCACCCAAGGTACGGGCACTTCTGTGCTGCCCTGCAGGGGCTCCTGGGGATGACCAGCAGGAGGCTAACTGCAGGCTTGAGGCCAGAGGCCACTGCAAGCTGTGGCATGAGTATCCGTCACTGCCACGGCTCCTGGCATCCGGGCCTCACCCCTCCCCTCCTCCCCTCCGCAGCACCACAGATGTGCACACTGTGGCTTCCCTGCTGAAGCTGTACTTGCGGGAGCTGCCCGAGCCTGTGATCCCCTTCGCTAGGTACGAGGACTTCCTCAGCTGCGCCCAGCTGCTCACCAAGGATGAAGGGGAGGTCAGTGTCCAGGGACCCATCCGGGGAGGTGGAGTCAGGATGCGAGCTCCTTAGCTTTCAGAACCTTATTCATACCGACCAGAAGCCTGGTGTTTGTGGGAGGAGAGTGTTCCAGAGCATCTTTCCTGTGTGTGTGCATGTGCATATGCGTGCATGGGTGCGCATGTGTGTGTGCACACACGTGTGTATGTTTGGGGGCCCAAGTTGGTGTAAACTGCTCTGTCTTTGGCAGGTGCAGGCATCCTTTTCTGTTTTGAGGAAGGTTACCAGAGCATCCTTCCCTCTGTGTGCCCCCCACCCTACCCTGTGTCTAGACCTCAGAGTCTGAAAGGGCCAGGCGCCCCTTAAATGCCACATCAGTCCAGGGTGCCCAGCTGGGGCTGTCGCGGATGCTCTTCTCTTGCCATCTTCTCCCGTGCTTGACTTAGCCCAGCCAGGCCTGGGGCTCGGAAATAAGGACACCGTCCACCTATTTCTGGCCTGCCCCTCTGGAAAGAATTTGAGGGTACTCAGGACAGGGGGACAGATGCAGTCCACCACCCTGGGCACTGGACACAGGAGGCGCTTTGCCCTCCTGTGGCCTGTGGGAGATGAGGGCTGTTACCTGCGCAATACCTGTGCCTTGCTAGCAAGCTGAGACATTCCTGCATGTCTCCGCAGAGGCTTGCCCTGCACCTGTCCCAGAAGGGAAGTCAGCCTCTTCCAGAGGTCACAGCATGGCTGCCACTCCCTACAGGGGACAGATGTGGTCAGGGGCCTGGCTGCAACCTATCCCCATGTCCCAGTGACTGCAGGGCCCCATGACTGGTGTATGAGGCTATTTTCTCCTTTCCCAAGGGGACCCTGGAGCTGACCAAGCACGTGCACAACCTTCCTCAGGCCAATTACAACCTGCTCAAATATATATGCAAGTAAGCGGTCCGGGGTGGGGGATGGGGCCATGGGGGGGTCCTTCCGTGCTAGCTCAGTGCTCCTTCTCGTTTATCCTGGTGTTGGTGCGATGGAGAGTGCTCCTGGCTTGCACGCCTCCTGCCCTCTGCAGTGATCACAGCCCTTCGGTGTCTTCCAGTGCATTGGCAGGGCTAATGCCCCTGGCTGTCTGCTTTTCAGGGGCTGTGCCCTGCTGCAGGCTGCAAAGTCCTGCATCCTTCTCCCCCCAAGCCAAGGAGTGTAGGCCCCTGAGCCCTGGCCTTCCTTTCTGATGGCCCTCTGGATGGCCGTGATTGAGCTGGGCAGGGGCAGCTGACTAGACACCTTGGGGCATGGCTAGATGGCACAAGGCGAGGCCAGGGAGGGCATGGGTGGCCCTGAGGAGGGGCTGGAGTGGGGTGGGGCCCTGGGGGCTCCTGGCAGACTGAATCAGTCTCCATGTTTCTCTTCCTTCCTGGTCAGGTTTCTGGATGAAGTGCAGTCTCACTCAGATGTCAACAAGATGAGTGTGCAGAACCTGGCGACTGTGTTTGGCCCTAACATCCTGCGGCCGCAGATGGAGGACCCAGTGACCATCATGGAAGGTGCCCAGGAGGGAGGCGAGCTGGGCCTTGGGGCTCATCTTGGTCCTCAGGCCGGGAACCAGTGTCTCAGGTCCCTGCTTCCTAGTGCTGTAGGGGAGAGCTGTGAAAGGAAAATGAGGATGATACTGGTTCCAGGTTGCTGGAGCAGACAGCAGTTCCTGGTCCCTGTGGAGGGTCAGGACTGGGCCGAATGAGAAGGCAAGGCTCTTGGCTTTGCACACATGCAGGTTTTGCTATCCTTGCATAACTAAGTAATTAGCCAAGGTTCTTAAATGTTACAGCTTGCAAACTCTATTGCTTTTCTATGATAAATAACATTTTTAAAAAGCAACGTAGTGAAGCTGAGGCAGAAAGACTGCTTGATCCCAGGCACTGGAGGTTAGCCTAGACAACGTAACAAGATAGGGTCTTCAAAAAGAAAACAAGTATAGCAGTGGCAGTTCCTTTTAACATTAGTGCTTTTTATTTTTTACACTTCATTAGTACTTGCCTGCAGCACATGAGCATATTCATTGTGGGAAAGTGGTACACGTACACAATGCGTTTAGTCCTTTTGCTTCCCCTCCTCCTCCCTTTCTTCTTCCTCCTTTCACCTCTTGGTCACTTTCCTATTACAAAAGATCTTGCTTTCTGTCATCTTTAAATTTGCTTTTTAAATTATTTATTCTCTGGGTTTCTTATATAAGGTAAATCATGTGATATTTAAGCTCTGGTGCTTGATTTATTTCACTTAAAATTATGATCTCAAGGGGCATCCATTGTCCTGCAGACGACGTGTCTGTCCTTCCTTGTGACAGAGCAGTGCTGTGTGCTGCATAAATGCCACGTTCCCCTTATCTGTTCACCTGTCGAGGGACATACAGGCTCCTTCCAGGACTTAGCTATTATGAGCTGTGCTGCTGTGAACACGGGTGTGCATATCTCTCAGCAATATGACACCTTTCGCTCTTTCAGGAAGATATCTAGAAGGGGAATGGCTGGGTCAAATGCGATTTCCAGTTTTAGGAGTTTTTGGTCAGTAATTAGATCTTCATTTCATGTTATTTTTAAAAGAATAAAAAATAGTGAAAAAAATTAGAAATGATATACAATTTCACTAAACAAAGTGATAACGATTCAACAATAGTTGTTATATTGCATATTGCTGTCTTCAAATTATTCAGAATACCAACTACAAACATAAAACATTGGTTAAAAGATTAAAAAGAAAAAAACAACAACTAAGTATTAACTGTTGATTTCAACAAACCAGTAGAAATCAGCAGTACAATTATCTAACCTATCTCACGTTTTTGAGGAAGTCCCGCACTGCCTTTGATGGGGGTTGTACCAGGTGACATTCCAATCCGAAGTGGAGGAGCCCCCCGGCCCTGCAACCTCACTGGCATTTGTTCTGATTTCTTGATGAGGACCATTCTTCTTGGAGTGAAATGGATTCTCAGCACTGTTTTATTTGCATTTCTCTAACGGCAAAAAGATGTGGAACACTTTTACTGAACATTTGCACTTCTGAGAAGGGTTTTTTAATTGCTCATTTTTTGATTGAGTCTTATTTGGGGGCATCTAATTTCTTGAGTTCTTTATATATTCTAGATGTTACTCCTCTGTCTGAGGGGTACCTGGCAAAATTTTTGCCCCATTTTATAGGTTGTCTCTTTGCTCTTTTGCTCCTTTGCTGTGCAGAGCTTTTTAATTTGATATGATTCCACTTGCTATTGATGTTACTTCTTTCACGGTTGTTCAGAAAGTCCTTGCCTACCCTTCTGTCCTCGAGAGTTCTGTCTTATCTTCCAGTGGTTTTAGTGTTTCTGTCTTAACATTCTGATCTTTGATCTATTTTAATTTAGTGCATGGTAAGAGGTATGGTCTAGGCTCCATCTTCTGCTTGGGTGGTGCTTAAATTGTACCCATTTCAGTCCTTATCACCAGCCTGTGCTATGATGACTGTCCTTGATCTACAGAGGAGCTGGGCCTCAGAGGCTAGAGCCAAGCTGCCCAGCCCTGGCCGGCTGAGGGCCCAGCTCCTTGCAGGGCTTGGCCATGGGACCATGTGGTAGTGTGGGGTGTCATGGAGCTGAACTGGCCCCTACAGGGGCACTGCCTTGGCTCAGGCCCTCTGAAGCCAGGAAGCCCAAGCCCTCACCTGCCTGATTCCAAGGTGGACACCCAGTTACAGCTGTGCCCCCCTTGTTGTCTGGCAGAGAAATCCTTGCAAAATGCCTGGATTCTTGGCTACTTTCTCTGCTAGTGTCCACCGAGTGCTCAGCCTTCCTGACCTCTTGACAAATCTCCCATCTTTGGTCTTTGTTGGTGAGGCTGCTGGGCAGATACCAAGGCCCATTGGGCACACCTGCCTTCACTGCTTCTCTGGCAAAGCCACAGGAGTCAAGGCCCTAGATTGTGGTGGGGGGCTGCATCTCAGGGCAAAAAAGGGGCCATATGTGCTCAGAGATTGAGCAATATGCACTTTGTATGTGTGTGTATGTTTGGGTATGCGTACTCATACATATAAGACAACCCTGGGCCATCAAAGAGTGCAGCTATAAAGTGCCCACTCTGTGTCCAGGCTGTAGCAAAGATGGCCACTTCTGGCTACTCACAGCAAAGCCTTTCTTCTCTCTCCTGCAGGTACCTCCCTGGTCCAGCACCTGATGACCATCCTCATCCACAAACATAGCGAGCTCTTCACGATGCCCACCCTGGAAGGGCCCCCCAGGTCACCATATGGAGGGCCATCATGCACTGTGGGCTGGGGCTCTGAGGAGGTCAACAAGGACAGCCAGGGGGACCCTGGCGACCCCACCCTGTCCACGCACAGGGCCTCGTCCCTGGATGGGCCAGCTACCGCTGTGCTCTCTAGGACCTCTCCCCCAACTCAGGGCAGCCCCAGAAAGAGGCTGCAGACTCTGCCAGGCTGGAAATCATCCTTCCACCAGCGGGGACCTGGGTCTGCGAGCCCACAGGGGGGTAGTGTGTCCCTGGAGGTGCCTGTGGCCTCCAGAAGCAGCAGCCGAGGGAACTGGCTCATGAATGGGCTGTCATCTCTGCGCACCCACCATCGAGCCTCATCAGAGGACTGGCTCAAGGACTCTGGCTCCACACAAAGACTGTCCACCTATGACAACGTGCCCCCACCCAGCCTCTTCCCCAGCACGGCCAGTGTGGCTAGCACAGCATGGTCCCCGGCCTCGTCACCCCGTGATGTCTCTGTCAGCAGCTGCACAGCCTGCAGGGCCAGCGGCTCATCAGCTGGCAGCTCCTTGCACACTGAGTGGGCCCTCGAACCATCCCTGCTCCGTAGCAGCAGTGGCGAGGACCATAGGTCCCCCGACCTAGCCTGTGGCTTAGAGGAGGCAGGAGTTGTCGACAGCAGCAGCCAGGAACCCAGCAACCCCAGCAGCCCTGGCCAGGACCCTGTGCAACGCTGCCGGTTGCTCCAGGGCCTGGTGGCGGAGCTTAGGGCGGAACTGTGCTGCCAGCGGACCAAATATGAAGCAAGCCTGAGAAGGTAAAGGGCTGGCTGTGAAGTCAGGCCAGCTCCAGCTTGTGGCTACCCTAGGAGCAGCCTGGGTTGCTGGGTTGGCATGGGCACATCTGTTCGAGCTAGTGATTGGCAGGTCCACTGAAGACTTGGGCAAATCCACACTCTTAAAGTGAGGCAGCCTGGCCCGGAGTTCCCACTGTGCTGTGGATCCTGCAGTGCAGGCCAGAGAGCCCCAGTCCAGCCTACCAGGCAGTGAAAGAGACTCCTTCCAGGTGCAGGGTCAGCCCTCCCTTCTGTGCTGGCCATAGGCATAGTAGTGATGTAAGGCCACTTGCACATGGGTCCCTGTCCTTCCTCCATGAGGAGGGCTCTCCCTTTTGCAGGGCGCTCAGGCTGAGAGGCCTTGCTTCCCTAATCTCCGGGGCAGCTGCCCTGGACAGTAGGCACAGGCATACCACAGCATTCTGCCCAGGCCCCTGCCAGCTATGTGACCTGAGAGGTGGGCATGTACCCAGCAGGGCCTGTACTCCATCCATGGCATTGGACATGGAAGGCGTGCCTGCTTCTCTGTGCCGGGCTCCTCGGGGGGCTGAGAGGGCACCATGTGGCCCTCTGCTCTGCTGGAAGTATGTCCTAGGCACCCAGGGCAAACTGCCCAGCCAGGGCTTGGAGGGCCAGTAGGTGGGCTGGGGCTATGCTGAGAAGGAAGGAGAGCCAACCTCAGTATGTAAATGGGGTCTGCACCAAAAGGCCTGTTCACAGTTGGTCGTGGAGGCTGTGGGCTGCTGCAGGCTGGCTCACAGGTCACAGGGGCACAGAAAGAGTGAACAAAGTGCTGACCAGGGATGCTGGAGGTGGCCAGCCTCTCCCTCTCCACTGGGCTGCTCTGAGGTCACCTCAAGGGCTCCCCAGCAGTGAGGAGGTACTGTGTGGTAGTTCTGCCTTAGGCTGCCTGGCTGTGACCCCAGCCCGGCAGGTACCAGCTCTGTGTCCCCACGGTCACTCTTCTGAGCTTGGCCCAATGCTGCACACACTGTCCCCAGGGCTCAGGATCCTGGGCTTCCTGGGTCATTGCAGCTCTGCTGGAGGAAGACGAAAAAGCCCATGGTGTCCTCATTGCCAAGTGGCCAGCTATCCTGGCCTGAGGGATGTCCCCATGAGTAGGGTCTGTGAGCACAGGCAGGTGGAGCAGTTAGGGAAAACATGACCAATCTCTGCTCACATGGAGTCACCGGGCGTGGGTGGTGTGGCCAGGTGTACTTGCCGCCCCGCCTCTTGTTGTCCCCATGTGGAGTCTTCCTTCATCCCCACCAGAGCACCTGCTGTCAGCCTACAGCAGATACTGTGCTGGTGACACAGCTGTGACAGGACAAAGGGGCCACATCCGAGTTCTTAAATGTGTGTCTGGAGGTCGAGGAGGGAGGGGGGCAGTGAGAGGGGTGGAGGGAGAGTAGTTGGGGTAGAAGACCTCAAGGCCACACCAGCACCCTGCACTGGCAGCGGCTAGGACTTTGCAGCCTGGTGATGCTCCGGCCTAGGGGAGGGAGGTGAGAGTTAATGAGAAGCCTGTGGACCACCCTAAGCACTTTTGTCCCTCTGATGTCACCCCTGATCACCAAGGTGGCACAGCCAGAAGGCCCCAGGCCCATGGGGCGGGGTGGTGGTGCCTCCACAGAGGCAGCTATGGAGGTGGGAGAAGCAGCCAACTGAGGGGGGCTGAAAGGGGAGCCCAGGGGTTTCTGTTGCCTGTGGAGATGCAAAAGGGAGCCAGCAACAGGACCCATGGTGTGGCCTACAGGCGAGACCCCTCGGGCTACAGGGCAGCTGGGGCCAAGGCACTCAGGGCTGACTATGCTCTTTGAACAGGCCACCCATCGCGTAGAGGAGCTGGGGTTCAAGAGCCTAGACACAGTCACACAGGGGAGGCACAGAGAGGAAAAAGGAGGCCTGGGACCCTGGCGGCAGCAGGGTATGTGAAGAAGCAGGGGATCCCTCTTCCTGATGCCATCCCCTTGCCTAAGTGAAGGGAGGCCTCCTTCCCGAGCCTATGCTTAGTGCCAAGCTGGATCCCATACTGGTCACGGAGGTCCGTCTTGTCACTGCCATGGGGCTTATTGCAGCCAGCTGGGTCCCAAGCTCTAGCCAGTGTGGTCCCAGGAGACAGGCAGAAGAACATGCCAACCTCTGCCTATGGTGGCCTAAACCTCAGGGCACGGGGTGGAGGCCAGGGGGCAGCGCTCCCTCCGCTCTCAGGGGGTCAAGTGACTGGGCAGGTGCAGGGCTGGACAGCCATAATCTTTGTGTTTCACTAAGAACTCTAAGAGGTCTCTAGTCCCCAGCACTGAGGGTGTGGTGCCTAAGTGGCATCTCTGGGTCACAGGGTGGGTTGCTCCTGGCTCACAGGCTCCTGCAGAGCAGGCAAGTCCCTCCATGCTCCTGCCAGGGTGGTGTTTCTTGGACTCTGAAACTCTCTTCTTGGCATTTAAGCATTGAAGAGAGCAGTGCAGAGCTGCGGGGACAGCTGTCTCAGCTGGAGGAGGAGCTGGACCAGGAGAGGAAGAAGCACTCCATGCTGGAGATTAAGCTGCGGAACTCGGAGCGTGCGCGGGAGGATGCAGAACGCCGGAACCAGCTGCTGCAGAAGGAAATGGAGGAGTTCTTTTCTACACTGGGGAGCCTGACTGTTGGGGCCCAAGGCACCAGAGTCCCAAAATAAAAGGACCAGAAGGGCGCACTCCTCAGGCCAAGCCAGAAGCCTTGCACTGGCCCACGGAGGGACAGGTGCTGAACACAGATCTTGCCACCCATGGGACTGCAGGCCCCCCATGCCCAGACAGGATCTGCTGCTGTTCTCTCCAACTGCACAGAGCCAGATGGGCACCAGAGGGGATGGTGACTCGAGTGGCTTTTAGCCTGTCACCCGGGAAGAGTCCCAGGACTGCCGGCCCCACGGGGCCCAGAGCTGTGAGCTGCCAGGAGCCATCCTGCTCTTCATTAAACACACTCTTGATGGCATGGTGCATCCTCTTGCCTTGTCCTTTGGTGTGCCAAGTGGGGTTTGTCAAATAGCATCTCAGAGGGCTAGGGGTCCTAGGCTCCACAGGGAGCCTAGCCCTGTTGTTGGGGAACCTGTGTGTTGCACTCTAACATGCTCATCAGCAGGCTACCCTGTCCTCCACCCCTTGCTCCCCATCAGCCTCTGCAGTGCAGTTCTGTCTCAGTCATCTCTGCAGGGCCAGCTCTGCTCCAGGGCTGGAGCCCGTGTCTAGGGATGAAGCACGTGCAGGTAGGAAAGGGGCGCTGGTTCTGCACTCCCCACTCGCAGTTCCTCAGGTCCTCTGCAGGCCTCAAGCCCCTGCCTCAAAGACCCCCACAACACAGCTCAGGCTGTGCAGGAGGGGCTGGCCTGCAGTGCAGCAGGGAGGAGGCCACTGTCCATCCCTGTGCCTGGCCTGTGTCCTTACAGGTGGCCTCGTTAGCCCCAGAGCAGTAGCCTGGGGGGATTTCTGGGAGTGACAGGCACCAAAGCTTTTGTCTCTGGAGGTGTCATTCAGCCCTAGCCAGCCAGCTCCCTGCAGTCAGCTCTGACGGACAGCAACACAGGCTACTAGCACAGAACCTGCTATAAGTGACAGGGGCTCTGTGAAGGGCAGCCACTGACAATCCCAGGCAGCCATCAGGGGCCTCCACAGCCACAGTGGCTCAGGGAAGGCAGGGGGACTTTGTGTTTTGGGGAGACATCTGCCTCTGCTCTGGGTGCTGTCTAGGCACTACGGCCCCACTCACCCCCATTTGAGGAGAAAGAGGCAACTCTGACAGCTCAGGACAACTCAGGGGGACAGGAACTGGCCTATTCCTCTTCTGAGGGGAAACAATCCAGGAGCTAGAAGGGAACACATGTAGTTTGGGGCTCCTGAGTTTTTTCATCATAATGCTAGATTTTGCTTTCACATGGAAAGAAAAATGCCTCCAGAATGTCAACAGAGCAGAGCAAGCCAGTGCTCATGTGAGGTTCCCAGCTTCAAAGGGAACGCTGTGTCTTTCAGCCACTAACCCTGGCAAAGCCTCCACTTCCTGCCAGATCCCTGGAAGGGAATGGTGGCTGGTGAGCCTCACGTGCCTCCTGCTGGCCACATTTGGGTTTGCAAGTGCGCTTTTCCCCAGAGTCCTTGGCACCCTTATCCTTCTAGCTCTGTAGCCAGCTCACTCCCCTCTGGCTGGCTAGGTGCTTCTAGGTGCAGAGCACACAGGGAACCTGTGGCTGAGCCACGATGACCTCTGGCCTGGGGCCCCCACCCTGTCCTCTTCTGGCTCCCCGGTGGTGTCATATTTAGCAATCCTGTTCTTGCATTCAAATATTAAGTAAATCAAAAATACATGTGAACATATAGGTTAATTCTTTGAAAACCTAATGGGAGGCTTTACAAAGACGCAACGCAAGTCGCTACAAAATACTGTCAAGGTAAGTATAGCTAAGTCAATCATACATCACAGAAAACTGACAAAAGAGTCTACACAAATTTGTGTTTTAACAAAAACACCTAGAAACTGAAGAAGTTTTACATAGAAAAGCTAAAAGGCTAGCTTAGTTTGGTGAAGGGCAAAGTGCAGAGGTATGCCTCTGTAATCCGTTACCTGGGAGGCTGAGGAAGGAAGGGATCACAAGTTCAAACTCAGCCCGGGGCTGAGGAGATAGCTCAGGCACTTGCCTGAGCTCAGTCTCCAATTCTTTTTTTTTGTGTGTGTTTTTAGTGAAGGGTCTACAGGGTATTCAGGGTCTCATTACTAGATCAGACTCATAGTGATCCACCTGCTTTACAGCCTCCCAAGAGCTGGGATTACAGGCACATGCCACCATACCCAGTCTCAGCATGCCCCAGGGGCGGGGCTGGCACCGCAGGCCAGAGGATTGAACCCCCTGTGCCTGCTTGCAGGCACTTTATTTATCCATTTATGGCAGAACTAGAGATTGAACTCAGGCCCTTGTGCTTGCTAGACAAGCACTTATAGCAAGCACTTATTCTACTGAGCCATCTCTCAGGCCCCTGCAGGCATTTTAACTGGCTGAACTATTTGGCCAGCCCTTCAATCCCTGGTTCTGGAAAAAAAAAAAAAATGCTCAGCAACTCTGTTTCAAAGTCAAATTAAAAGGGCTGGCTGGATGTGGCTGAAAGTATGTGCCTTGCATGTGCAAGGCCCTACTTAATTCCAGCATGTGTGTGGGGGAGAATCTGACAAATGTACTTTTTATTTTGTACTGGAAACTGAACTCAAGACCTTGTACTTGGCCAGGCAGGTGCTTTGTGCTGCTGAGCTCTATCCCTGGCCCAGACAAATGTACTTTAAAACAAATTGTAGTGGCCAGGGAGATGGCTCAGTAGAATAAGCATTTGCCTGGCAAGCGCAAGGGTCTGAGCTTAATCCCTGGTTCCGAAAAAAAAAAAAAAATTGTAATAGAGGCTGGGGATGTAGCTGAGCAGTGCAGCATCTACGGCTAGCATGAGGTTTGATTCCCAGTATCTCCCCATCCCTGAAATTTGTAATACAATTTTCAGGAGGAGGGAGGGGGAAGGAGGTGCGAGAGCAGATGGCTTTTGAATGATGACCCAGGAATGAGCCATATTCATTCAGTCTCCCCAAGTTTGTCTTCATACAGTAAAAGGACAGTTTGGGGACAGAACTTCAGTACCCATGGCTCTCCAGCCTGAAAGAATGAGCCAATCCAGAAATAACAGCATGTTGCGTGGGTAGTAGGGCTGCGCCCCAGCCAGCCTCTCTGTCCTGAGTTCTGCTGGAATCATGCATGTGTCTGCTGTGAGCTCGCTGCTGGCTGAGCAGCAGGGCACCCCCAACCCCACTGCATCTGTACTGGTGTCTGCAGAGACCGTATTTCCCACTAGGCATACTGGTGCTTCTTGCTCCAAAGCAGGGGATCCTGGACCTGTGGAGTCTAAGGGGTGTAATGGTATGTGATAAGTTATGATAGCTCCCCAAGTTTGTCTTTCAGTGGGGAGGCCATAGGGCTTCAGGGAGGTGCTCTCTAGTGCTGTCCTGCTAGGAGTCCCCAGAGGCTGGCACACATGCCTGACTGGCTCCTTGGAGGTGCCAGTGACATTATTTGCTATACCTTACAGCTGAGACAGAGGCTGGCCCAGGACTAGGTATGAGGTAGAGAAGTGGCTGCAGCCCAAGGGGAGGGGTGACCAGAGCTGTGGGCTCCATTAATCCCCCTGGGAAGATGCTAGCTGGAGGGAGCTAGCATCAGGTTCTGGAGGAGGCTGGACATGCAAGTGGAAACCCTAGGACCAGGATGCCCTGCTGCAAGCCCACCTCAGCATGCTCAGCAAGCTGTGCCAGACCAGATGGGTCTCTGTGGTGTCTGGGTGCCTGTCTTAAGGTGACCCAGGAGCTCTGTCTTGGAGCTGAGCCCGAGAGGTCACATCTAGCCCCTCCAGCTCTTCTTGACTAAGTCGCAAGCACTCGCTAGATGCTGAGCTGCCAGCCCAGGCACCACTGATCAACAGCAGCTGGCCAAGAGGGCCTGCCAGAGAAGCATGCTCTCACCTCTTCCTCTTGTGTGCTGCTGGCCTGCTTTCAGCATCTGCCCAGTATTACAAGGACACACGGGGCAGGGACTGGGCCATGGAGGGCTGAGGACAGGCGCTTCTGGTTCTCCTGCTCTCTGGGGATGGCAAGGATTCCAGACAGTAGAATATTTTTCCTTTCCAACATATAAAATCAGGGAAAACAGCACTTGGTTCCCATGAAGTGCTTAAGGACACAGCTGCCCTTCAGAGACAAGACACAGCTGGAAGATTAAGAGAACCCTGTGGTCACAGGTCCAGCTGAGGACAGTGGTGCACCATGACAGCTGCAGACCTGCTGGACTTTGGCCAGTGCTGATGTTTAGAACAACCCCTGACATTCTATCAGGCTTCCTACTTTACGGTGACAAACAGATCATAAAGGAAGCTACTTACTGTGACCAGAGCAAGGCCACTGTCCTACTCTAGGTCTGTGGCATGAGGCTGGCGCTAACCGCATGACATGCATATCCTGACCCACATTCTAAGGGCCACAAACACTGTACTCTTCCTAGGACAGAAACAGCACAGAAAATGGACCTGGACACTGGCTTCCACAGCCTGACATGCTGAAAACTGATGTCCTTGCCCTAAGGGATAGGTTCTTCTTCCAGGGCATTCCAAGTAGAGCATCAGCAGCAGGGGGTATCTTGCCAGGAGTCCCCAGAGCCTGGCACACATGCCTGACTGGCTCCACACAGGATGCCTCCAAACTCCACATATGGAAGGTTACATATCCTAGGGTGTGGCTGTGAGGGACTCAGTGAACAAGTGCACACGCACACATACAGAGGCCCGTGAGAGAGAAGTTGGATCACCATACATGCACACACTGAATTCCCCAGTTTCAGCTCTGAACTCACTTGTGATCCTGAGCCTCTTCAGCTTCACCCCTCACAACATCCTCACACGCCTGAGCCACCCTGGCCACCCCATGGGCTTACATGCCTCCCTTCTGGGAACACCCACCCCTCTTCATCCTCAGTGCACCCCTCATGTCTTCCGCAAGCCCTCTGTGCAGCTCAGGAAGGACCTGTCCCCGATCCCCCACAAAGTACTACTGCAGCCTGGCTGTCTGAGCTCTCACCCACTGGTCTGTCCCACTTCTCAGCTTCCAGCACAGCCAGCCATATGTGCTTCCACTAACTGACGATTCAATGAAGTACGTGTTAGAAACCTAACACCTTAAAGTATACTCCAAGTTATCTTTTAGTTTCAAGTAAAGTTCAACCATAATGAAATACAACCTCTCTAATAGTGAAAAAAATTTAAGCCACAAAATCAGTACAATTCAATCTTCATTCAAAGTTACTTTTTAGGAACAATACTTTAGAAAGTATCAGCTCTAATGTTATGACTGGGTGCAAATCTTAAAAAGTCAAAACAGATTTAAACTCAACACTGTGATGTCTGCTCCAGTCACTAAGCAGGTCAGTGGAGGCCTCTCCAGTGACAGAGGAGACAGCATCAGGCAGCCTGCCCACGGACGAGCCAGTGGCAGCACTCAGCGCAGTGCTGCCCTCTGAGCTCTCAGGGTGCAGAGGGGAGCTGGCCACGCAGTTCGCAGGGCTATCGCCCTGAGGCAGGCGGCCTCCCACACTGCCAGCCACAAGCTCATAGGGAGACAAGAGGATACCCATAGCAGTTGGCAATGCATCTCAAGCTTAAAGCTCCTGCTTATCCCATATGGACATTAAAGCCACATTCCTAAAGTTTCTCCAGTGATTTCAAAGGCCAGAAGGCAAAATCAATCCTGAAGCCAGGGTGATGGCCAAGACTCTATGTGTATTAAACTCCCAGTCTAAGACACCTGTCAGCATCCTCTTTATGCCAACTCACAGGAAATCCTCAATCATCAGGAAAAACTGATCAGCTTTCTGTTCAATGAAAAAAAACTAATTTCATAATTTTCATACCACTTTTTTCTTTTTTATTTAAAATATTATAACCAATTGACATACTAGATAACATTGTTTACATTCCAGTGGTGCATGTTGTATGACTAGGGCATGAATGATTAAAAACCACAACAATGATCTCAGCATTCCCTACAAAGTGCCCCATTTCGTTTTGTCTAGAGGAGAGGAGGGAATGACACGTGGGGAGGGGTGGGGCAGGGCAGGGCGGGGCAGAGGATGACATGGAGGGGAGGAAAAGCGAATGTTAATCCTATTTAGGCTTCCAGGTTCAAAAACCTATTGAACAGGATAGACTGCAATGAGAAAATAGATGTCACAGTCCAGGTAGACAGCTACTTCAGTTTAACTTCATCATTCGGCTAAAAGATTAACAGCTTCTCAAAAATATACCAAATATTGGGCCTACAAAAGTAATTTATTTCTTCGTAAAATTTACTAAGATTTATTCCTTTTGTAAAATGTAAAGAATGGACTGATATCACGAGCAGGTTTCTACTTACAAAAACAGACAGTGATAATGTCAACAAGCACATCTAACACAATTTTCCAAGATACACAGCGAAAGATTTTACATGTGTCTCTTACTGATGCAAGGTATCTATAGTACATACTTACTGGGATTTTGTCAACATTGGCTATAAAGTATTCAACGCACATTTATAATTCATACTCAGTAAAGATCTAACAGTAAGGGCAACAGCTTACTTGGGAAAGCATAGAAAATTAGTGTGAGGTAGTTCAATAAAAACCTAGTTTAATTTTAAGTCATTGTGAGAATAGAACATTGTGCAAAGCTAATCCACAGGTCATATTTCTCAGAAGTTTCAGTAACACAGAGAATCTAAATCAGAAATGGCCAGAAGGAGTGACTCTTACTACACTCTCCTAAAGAGCACTTCACTAAGAACAGTCACTTTTTTTTTGTTTTTTTTGGAGACACGGTCTTACTCTGTAACTTACATTGGCCTTAAACCAGACAGTCCAGGCTGGTCTTGAACTTGCAGCAATCCTCCTGCCTCGGGCTCCCGAGTGCTGGGATTACAGGCATGCGCCACCATGCCCAGCCTAGAGCAGTCACTTTGAAATTAATTAGGACTTTTGTTTTCCAATCTTACCCCAAACTATACATTTCCGTTTCAATGCCCTTTACCTCTTCATCTTTCTTGCTACTTATTAAGAACAAATGAGTTTCCTCTGATTCAGGAAGAAGCTGAGAGAGATCAGTAGAAACACGATGCACACTGAAATGCAACAGGCTGTGGAGTGGCTACATCCAAGAGGGCTGCTAACGATGGAAGGTGGTGCTGGATTTCCTACGTACTGGTAAGAGAACATCACTGGGGTCACGGGGCGTCATGCATCCACTCTACAGCTAACGTGCGACTAATGGACAATACTTACAAACACCTACAACAGTACACTCAAAAAGAGACTGTTTTTACCCCACAATGTTGTGTAGGCCATTGCCCAGGCAACACTGATGGCTAAGTCTTCCCTAGGGTGGTAGATAATGGCTGACAGTGCCAACTGAGTCCAACTTGGGACCCAGGACGCAGCCTGTGTGCTTCCTGAAGACTCCCTAGAGGACACTGGTGTCCTCTTCACCTTCATGTTTTTGGACAACAAAGAAAGCTGGGAACAGAGCAACCTAAAGGCTTATGGGGAGATAGCTGTTTTACAAACCATGTAGTGGGTGCACAGCAGCTTGCTCCCTAAGAAGCTGTACATCTCTCACAGTCTGGTGTGAACATACTGTGCTTCCAACTGGGAAGAGTACACATGAGAGCAGTCTGCAGCTGAAGGTGTGGGACTTAAGGGGTAGAGTTCAGCAAACAGTAGGAAAGAGCCCAGGTGCTCTACTCCTGTGCATTATAATCAAGTGATCCCGACACGACATGTTCCAAGCAGGCCAGAGAACTGTCATCAGGAAACATGGAGGCTCAGATCTCATCCCTACCCAACAACATTAAATGGCCAATCTCAGTAACTTGCTGACGCCTCTAGGACAATAAGTATATTAAATGAGTGTATACAAATGAAAAGCCAAAATCATAGGAAAAGTGGCTCAACATAAGTTATTTCCCAACATAAATATTTGTAATTAAAAAAAAATGTTTAAGATGCTTTAAGATACTAAGCCAAAAAGTACCAATACATATTAGCTTAACAGACTTACGTAAAGAGGGGAAGCTGCATTTAGACAAAGTACTTTAAAAATCTGGGCCAAGCAACATTTGACAAACAGACTCTGCTTTTAGGATATAATCTGTTAGGTAATTTGTATTAAGTACTAAGAGTGTTTTTCTTTGAATTCAACCAAGACATGACAGTTGGCAAGTGGGAGCTGGCATTTACAGTGAACATACCTGATTTTCCTTGCCTAACCAAAATCTGTATCAGCAGAGATGGCTTATTAGCAACCAAATATAAAAATCTTCTGAAAGCGTGTCAGCTGTTAAAGTGCAATAGTGACACAATCTATCCTAGAGAAAATAAAGCTAATTCACTGTAAAATTAATCTGAACTAAGAACACATTCATCCTGAAAGTTCTGCTAAAACCATGAGTTCAATCTCGTTTATAATAACTCAAGAGGCATTATAGTCTCAAGACACTAATTTACCTAATAAAATTAATGCACCATGTTGTATGAGTAGAAAAGGGATTGATCCAAAGGCTGGGAGGCTAAAAATCACAACTTTAAACCATCAAAAACATACCTCTATTTCAAAGTATATAAAAAAAGTGAATGTATTTTAATCTTAAATATTGCACATTAACAATGACCTAAATGTTTTACTTAAAAGGAAATTTGCATTGAATATACAAATAAAATGCCAAGTGAAATTTCAGACATTTGTTGAGCTGCTCTTGCTCCTTCTGGCATATCTCCAGGGCTTTTCTGCCTAGAACCTTGCTGCTTCTGTCAGAATATACTTCCCAGTTCACTACATGAAACCGCTTTTGTTCCAGATGTAACAAAAGGTGCCTGGGGCCACTACAGACAATGTGCTTCAGAAATTATGAGACAGCAATGATACTTTACTCAGGAAAAATTCAGTTATAGAGAAATAATTCTGCAGATATAAAATGTAAACAGTTAACACACACTTGTTAGGAGCAGCACCATTCTTACACTACTCAACGTCCACATTGCGTGTTATACTGGAAATCAGATATAACAAATCAAAGATTTCAGACTAAATAACCACCATTTATGCCTGCTCTGCTCGATGTGAATAAACAGTCCTTAGAAAATGATATCCTATATATGGCTGTGTGCTACTATTTTCAGATGAACGGTATATTGCTCATTTGATACGTCACCTATGCAAATCTAAGTAGGTCCAGAACCTCCTGACAGCTAGTATGTGTAAGTGATCACACTATAGGTAGAATCAAATGGCCAGAAACACCATGAGAACTGGTGTTCAACTGAGTGACCTCCAAGGAATTGACAACCAGAAGGGTCCAAGGGCTGGAGGCTGCAGGAAAGGGAAAGACCAGACTCTAGACCACTGCTAAGACTTACAGCCTGAGATTAACTCAGTGTGTACAAAAACAGGCTCATAGCTAGTAAGTGAACCGTCTGTTTATTTGTATTGAAATGTATTATTCACGAAGTATCCTCTTGACTTTTATGTAATAAACTTTGAGCATGCCACAAATTTGCGAAATACACCATAGTCCATGACGTGACTTTTGTTGGGTGGGGTGGGAGACTAAGAAGGTGGTGGTTGGTACATGCCCAGCATCTTCAAAGACACACTCTGAGTTATTCTGCCATTTAGATGATGGGGCTCTGCCAAAATTCAGATAGGATCACCTACCTACTGATTACTGTGACTAAAATTGGATTGGCAAGTAGCAAATATTGGAGGTCTCTTGACACGTTCATCATTTACAGTAGTTATTCCTGAATATAACTGGCTACAGGTTATCTTCCCTCACTCCTCTGGGGTTATTTCATTGATAAGCACATAACCCTGAAGGATAGCATCATGAACAAAACATCTGAAATAAACTCTAATAAAAAAACTATAAAAATCTTAAATAATTCATGATATAGGCAAGTCACCACATAATAGTTGCTTTGATAAACAAAATCTTACAAATTCAGTAAAAAAATCAGCAGCATAAGATAAAGCAAATATGCAAAAAATTTAAACCATGATAAAATAATTAGGTTTACATTATACAGTTAATTACAGCAAAAAATACAATACAGTTTTGTTGCTGTTGTAAAACACAACTTAGGTTTTAAATTACATCACTTAAAATTAAAAAAAATAAACTACTTTACTACAAAATGAATTCTACAGTTTTTGAAAAATCACTCAAAAATAAGACCACTGAATTGTTCTCAAAGTAGTTCTATCAATGACTAACTGACTCCCCACCCCCCACCCCCAAGGCCCAAGTAGTCATCTACAGCAGCCCAGAGGCCCAGCCGATGCTTCTAGACTGCTGTCAGTATCCGAAGCCAAAGTCGGATCTGTGGACATCGAAGACACATCATTGACAGACGAGGATGAGGATGGGTGCTGTGAGCCACTGATCACGGCTGCACCTGTGCTATGAGAAACAAAACAGCAAATTAGGTGTAGAGAGTAGCAGGCTGGGCTACGTGCACTGTCCCGTGTACACCAGCAGTCAAAGTGACTGCTCATTTAGGAGGCTCACCAAAATCAACCACAAATGATAGGGCACCTAATACTAACTTACAAACATTGCTCTAAGCAAGCTGAGATGACGACCTTGAGCATGTCTAGATGCCTGGAGTCCTGTCATTTCCACTAACTTTTCTTTGACGCAAAAGCTTGAAGTCCTAGTAACACTTGGAATGACTGGTCCACCAGCATGACCTATGGGGGGCTTCAGGGTATACACTGCATGCTGTTGCAGAGAGGCTTTCACAGAACTTGGTGACTAAAAAGTTTAAAACTACTGATCTACAGAAAATTACTTATAGCATCTTCTCATGAAAAAGGACAAGGTAGACAACACTTCCAGTACATCTTGTAAACCAGAAACTAATATGAAGAATAATATCATTTTCAGTGGGAGGGACCCAAATTCAATTGTCCTCATTTACACGAGCTTATGTGACTTTTCAGGGTAACACAAATAGCCTAGTTAGGTAAGGTCTACTTATTTTGAATATAAAAGATACCTAATAAATACAAATATGGACTTATTAAACAAATAAAGAACAGGGGCAAAGTAGTACTTAGCAATCATGTCCCAGATTATAAAAAGTAATAAGAATACCCAATGCAGAGAGATACCCTTTCACAGTGCAGAACTGGAAAGGGTTAGGGGGCAGGAAAGTCTCACACCATGGCAGGGGACCTGTAAAAGGCAACCTGCATACAATGTAAGGATCAATGAATCAAACAATCAACTAAATAAGGGTCATTACAAATTTGAATAATGTAAGTCATACACAAGTTCTCAAGAACACATTTATGGCATATACACAGGGCTATCCAACTAAACGCTGAGCAGAATTTCTAAGGGTAAGGGTCAGGTACCCAATGCTCCTACAGCCAAACAGGATGAAATCACTGCTCCTATGCCCAGCTTCTTTGTGCGCCTGCCTTCAGGTGCAACTTGTAGATCCTTCTGGCACAGGGAGGGAACTGGGAAGCAGAAAGGAATGGAACTACAGGGGACACAGTGTGTATGCTGGAAGCTGAAACAGGAAAGGAAAGCAGCCTAATGAGAAAAAGGAGAATGGGAAAGACCTGCTGGCCATGAGGAAGGTCCAAGAGATTCCCTGCAAGGGCACATGGAGCTTGTACTCTCTCTGTAGTATCACCAATCTGACCCTGTGATTTGGCCTCTGCTATCTGAACAGCACACCACACACTGTACTGCACACCATACACAGTTCACCATAGCTAACGTCTAAGAACTGTGCCGGAACATTCAAATCATAAAAAAGAATTCTACTACACATGCTTTTCATATAGACCTCTACTTCAGGAGCTGTTCATTTTATCTAAAAATTTTAATCTGGTAAAAATTAACTTTTAACACATTANAGTTAACTTAAAAATGTGAAAATCAACCACCTAAGAAAAATAACTTCTCTAAACCCTAAAGCAATACAATAAATTCTTTTCTTTTTCTGGTACTGGGAATCAAATTCAGGATCTTGTGCTTGCCAGGTAGGCACTGTGCTGCTGAGCCACATCCACAGCAATAAATTCTTAAATACATGAAAAGTAACAGTAAAGAACATTTTCCTCTCAGATATCTGGGTCATTTCTTTCTTGAGTGTGTCTTCACAAGCCTGACACGCCAACTTATTTAACTGCCAAACCAAACTCTAGAAAGGCTGGCAATCCACTGAGAAAAATAAGTGTCATTTAAAAAAATCAAATGGAGATGGTAAGATGGTACAGTGATTATCTGATATTTTTATTTAACAGATTGTTCCTTCCAGCTCTGTATGCAATCAATATATATATATATATATATTTTTTTTTGCATTTTAGGACAGGGTCTGCAGGGTCTACAGGGTCTCACTATGTTGATCAGACTCATAGTGAGTCTCCTGTTTATAGCTTCCCAAGTGCTGGGATTACAGGTGTGTGTCACCAGGCCCAGTCTTAACTGCCATCTCAGTGCACCCTGGGGGCAGGGCCAGTATGTCAGCGCACGCCAGGGATCAAACCCTGGCCGCTGCGCTTTGCCTAAGCAAGTGCTTTAGTCTACTGTGCTATTAGGCCAACCCTAAGAACTGAATATTTTTAAACTATTTTAACTAAAACATTCTCTACATCCTAACAGAGAATCCACAATGTCTAGAAATCTCAAGCTCTACACACTGCCTTACTTTGTGATAAGTACTACCCAGTAATCACATTACTCACTTAAGAAGCTAGAAGAAATACGATTATTCTACTGATGCTATGAGATCATTACACCACCTCAAATGCTTAAGTGACATGCTTAGTATGTATGACCTACTCACTAGGATCGCATGCCAGAGTAGAAATTGTCCCAAATCTTACCCAAGCCTCCCTTAAAACAACTCATTTACAATACTACTATGAAGCAGTACAAAGCTAATTAACTATGTTACTGAATCACTTACAGTACAACTTATAAGTGAACTGTAGAGAAAAGACCATTTCCAAAATAGTAAAACCTGTCAAAATCAATTTATATTTCAACAGAATCTGTACTATAGATTCAGAAGGTTGCATTCCTGATCAAGGACTTCAGATATAAAACTATAATAAAGATAACCCAAATACCAAGGGAGGCCACGAAAATTAAACAAGTATGGCTTAATAGGAAAAAGTGGGCATATGAAACTATGTAGTTAAGAAGCTTACCTATACATAAAATGCTAGATATGATGTTGATCCCTTTTTTTTCTTTAAAACTGTAGATGAAATTTAAAAGAATAAAATGGCATAGTTTTGTCCCAAATCATGACCTATCTCTTGAATCGTTACTCAGTCTTTAAAGCTCTGCTCAAATTTCACTTTTTCCATAAAACTGTTCTAACCTCTACAGAAGTGATGGCAAGCCTTTCAGAGCTTTCAGTAATATAAACAGCCCACACTGCAGCACATGTGCCACAGGTTCCCACCATTGCTCAAGAGCCACAGACGTCTCTGCCACCAGCTAGAAGGAATCTGGAAGGCTAGGGATAACAGGCACTATTAGTTGTTGGTTCTCTTACATGACAGATCATCTTAT
>NDGN011477983.1:0-16060 GCA_002564285.1 Tympanoctomys barrerae
ACGGTTGTACTTTTGTATAAAGTTTGTACGTTTAGCAGTGTAAAATACTGAAACATTAAAAAAGATGAAGTAAAAACTCAATCCTTTTGATTCACTGTTCTTGAGATTTTAAAAAAGAAAACTCAGAATTTGGGAGTAGTAGGCGTGCCTTTCTTCATTTTACTTTTTGACTGGTGGCCTGAATGTCGATGATGTAGCTGAGCTGTTTGTGCTGCTGCCGCCGCCACAGCCATTTGATGCTGCAAGAATCGCAACTGCTGCAAAAATGAGGGGGAGAAATTCAAGTGAGGTTAAAAACAGTTGTGGAAAGGTGCTTTTCCTGAGTGATGGAAACAACTGCAAGGGAGAAGAGCACCAAAGTAACAAAAAGGGACTATAACACACTGAGACAGTGCACAGTCAAACAGCACCAATGGCACAGCAGGAAGCTTGCTGAGGGCTTTTAAATGACGCCTGGCAAACTTCACAATTGTTACTTTGCCCTGCCAGTCTAAATTGCAGTAACTCAGCAACTTCAGTTAACCATTTTATTCTATAACGATAGTTTATAATACTGTAAGACCACCCTGAATTATTAAGACATTCAACTACAATTGACTTTCTTACCAAAATACAAGTTTTCTACACAGGTATAATATTTACTAATAGGAACACTTCTGCAGTACATTATTTGAATGTCAACAATTGGCACTTTAGAACTTTTAATTAAAACACTGCCAACCAGAAAAATATATGTTAATGTGCCACCAGCATTTCAACACATTCTAAATACAATTAGGAAAACAGGCTTAATGTACACAATACATTCAGTGCTCCAAGCTGACTGGCTAAACGTCAAACTTAAAATTTACTAAGTTATTTACCAATTACAGTCTTAAAAGACAGTAAAACTGAAAAAGATTTTGAGGTACTTTTGGAGCTGAGTTAAAAAGCACAATGCGAGTGAAGTTGCTGGATTACTTGGATCTGCTGCTGCTGCTGCTGCTGAAAGGCAGAGGAGAGCTGGAGTCTCTGCTGAGGGAGGCTTTGCTCAGGGCTGTTCTCGGCAGAGCCAAGCTGAGACAACACTACAGAGAAGGGAGAGCAGGCCAGTCACAAAGTCTGAAGGCTACCAGGGTTAGGAAAGGACAACACAGGAAATGAAACAGAAAAAAAGCAGTATAATTAACTATCAAATGACAGACATTTCAGAATAAATTTAGTCTGCTGTTAGTTGAAGGTGTCACTTGATGGAACTTCCTGGATGCGAAGGAAGTGAGGGCACACATGTGCAAAGGCACTTTATTCCCTCTCTTGCCCCTCAAATTTGATGCTGGTGCTATTTTTAAAAACAACTACTTCTTATATAATACAGAGCACATTTCAAAAACACCCAATGAAATAGGAAAAGGGACATGGGAAAATGGCAAAACTGGTAAGACAAGTGCTTCAAATAAGATAAGACTCTTGAAGAGAATTTTGAGCTGATTGAGACCATTACTACTGAGATCAAGCCTTTCATCATGTACTAATGAAGTTTAAGGCCTACCCGGTTTAACACAATGTAATAGGGCTGCTATTTATGTCTCACTGCTGGCATGTGTTGAGTGATTATCAAAGCAATCAGTGGCAAATATGGAGCCAGAAACATTCTCAGGAGTTTTTAGCCTAGAGTTCTTTCCACTAAATTTACCTTAAGGCTATTTTAGAAAATTTATAATCTGTGTATTAATAGGATATAGTTATGAACTTTTATTTGGAAATTAGCTATGAATTAGAAGTTCAGAAAAAATTACTTATTTTCATTATTACTATTTTTTTTAGTAGAACTGAGGATTGAACTCAAGCCCTTACACTTGCCAGGGAAGCACTTATTCCACTGAGCCATCTGCCAGGCCCTTATTTTCAAAATAAATATGTTGATTCTATGCTAAAGAACCTAAATTTGTGAACAGGGTTATGGAAATGTAGGATTGCTATGGAGTACAAGGCCATCTTGGGATACAAAGTGAGCTCAAGGCCAGTCTAAACTGCATAGGGAGACCCTGTCTCAAAAAGAAAAAAAAAAAAAAAAAAAAAAAAAAAGTACTTTTTAAAAAATACAAAAGCATCACAGGCCCAATGACAATTATAATGTTGACATGTTTACTCATTAAATCCTCAAATTCTGTCACAGCTCTCTCATGAATGTAGCTGATTGACTTTAAATACAAGTGAAATTAAAGTTACTATCTTCAATTGACAAAAATACTCAAAGTAGTGGGTAGTCCATTTTAGTTTCACTTTTTACAAATTCCTACAGAAGTGATGCTATTGATCATTAAGATTTAAATCACAGAGTGACAAGCTATCAGAACGAGACAGAAAGGGCTGGCCAAATAGCTCAGAGGATTAAAGCGCCTACAAGCAGGCCCAAGGGCTAGGGGTTCCATGCCCTGGTCTGCTGTGCCTGCCCTACCCCCAGGGCGCCCTGAGAGGCCAATTGAAACTGGGCATAGTGGTGCATGGCTGTAATCCCAGGAGGTTGTAAACAGGAGAATCACTGATTCTGATCTAGTTGTGAGACCTTGAATACCCTGCAGACCTTTCCCTAAAATAAAAAAAAAAAAGAATGAGTCAAAAAACTGCAATCTATGAAAATAGTCTCAAGTATCTAAGGAAAGTGGAGAGCTAACATATAAACACTGCCAACAGCTTTAGTAGCTTCTGGGTAAGGTAACTATAAAATTTTGTTAATAAGCTGTAATATTAGGAAAACAACTACTGTATACACTGTATAAAAAAAGCTCTCAGCTATTAAGGAAAAAACTGTCAGCCATCAGTAAATCTATTTAATAGTTCACAGATTAACTATAACCTCACTTTTTCTTGATTCCAGCTTGCAAATAAGTGTCAAGATTCCAAATATATTATACTTTTAGTACAGTTAGCATGGAAAATTATGAAGATACATACCAGCTGCCTGGGACTGCATAAAACCTCCTACTCCAGGGAGGTTAATAACAGCAGGTTGCTGAGCAGATAAGGCCTGTTCTTGAGCAGTTGAACCTTGTTCAGAACCCTGAATTAAAAAATAAATGACTTATAAAAATGCAGGAAAAACAATTTTCAGATTGTAGAATTTTTTATAGCGTAAGAAAAATTAGGTTTTACAAAAAAGAACAAGACTATAAAAGGTATGTAACGTTAAGATTTAACTGAAAGAAAATTTTTTCAGAATTGAACATGCATTAATTTGTTTGATCCTAAATTAATAATCCCTAAGGCTGTGCATATTTTGAGACAAAAATTATGTTATTATGTTACACTCGCCTAAGACTTTTATAAAGCTGTAATGAAAATTTAAGCTTAAAACAACATTTGTAATATAATATTGGAACTTCTCAGCAGGGTCCTTCAAGAAATGAAATAAAAGGAATAAAGATTATAAAAGAAAAAAATAATGCCCTTATGTGCAAGTGGTAGGTTTATGTAGAATATATGGAAAAATCAATAAAGTTTAGCAGCAAAATGAGACCAACATGAAAAAATCAATGATGTATTTTAGAAATAAAAATGTGTACACTAAAATACATTGACTGACTGGGTACTGGGAATTGAACTCAAAACCTTGTGTTTGCCAGGCAAGTGCTGGTCCACTGATCTATATCCCAGGCCTAATACCATAATTTATTAAAAAACAAAAATAAAAAATAACAAACCCTTAGGTACAAATCTAATAAAACACATGCAAGACTTCTGTGCTCATGGACTAGAAGACTCATATAGTAAGGCAATTCTCTCAAACAAATAAACAGGTTTAATTTAATTCCTTTAAAAGACCCAGCTTTTTTGTTTGTTTTTGGTAGACAAGGTGATTCTAGAATTCACATGAAAAGAAAAAAAACCTAGATTAGCTAGAACATTCTGAAAGAGAATACAGTGGGAAGTTATCATTCTGCTTAGCATTTCCTGGAGAGTGCACAATATGAAGGCAGTGGTGTATTTGCTGCCTAATAACAGACCAATCAACAGGACTAAGGAAGCCAGAAAGATCCACACAGCCAAATGACTGTGAGGAAGGCAAAGTAATTCAATTGAAGAGGGACAGCTTTTTAACAATTGGTGAAGCAACTATACATTTAACAATAAAGTACTTTTTTTGGTGGTACCAGGGATCGAACTTGGGACCTTGCACTTGCCAGGCAAGCACTCCACTGAGCTATCTCCCTGGCCCTGCAACTATACATTTAGACTCATGCTTCTTACAAAATACTGAATGGACCGAAGTACATTGTCTATAGAAAAATTAAGTAAAAATGAGCCATTAATTTAAAATAAAAACTAAAGTCTTTACATGAAATAGTGGAAAAAATAGTTGCAATCTAGGACTCAATCTTGACACTTTAAACACATTTTATAAAGAGAAATTAACTTGCACTTTGCTCAGCAAGACAATGGCTGAAATATTTCAGTATAAAATATAAGTTAGACATTTTTTTAAAAGTCAATTTATCTTGAGGGGCCAGTTCTGAACACAGAACAGTATACATTTGATTTAAGAGACCGCTCCTAAACTTTCAGTAAGGTTCATAAAACAAATATAAAAAAGCCAACCACACCTCCTCCAGGACAGAGCTATTATAAAACAACAACAAAAAAATGCAAAATGTAAAAAACAATAGCTGATAAAAATTTCTCCCCTAAACTATATTACAAAGGTAAAGATTGTATATATATCATAAATGGAGTTAAATAGTTACAAATATGAAGAAATAACGATTACATATTAGAAGAGCCTGAATAAGAGCTAATAAAAATACCTGGAGAAAGACTAAAAGGATAAAGCTGTACTATGCTAATATTAAGATAAAACAAAAACAGTATCACTAGATAAAAATCATATAATCATAAGCTGCCAATTAAAGACATAACTCTAAACGTGCATGTACCCAACAATACAGCTTCAAAAAGTTTGGGGTTTTTTTTCCCCAAAAACTGAGGAACTAAAAGGAGAAACAGAAATTTCCACTTTGTGTTACAGAATTCTAATAAAAGGAGCAAATAAAAAGGGGGAACAAACCTGAACACTACCACCTAACAATATGCTATAAGTGATACAGAATACTCTTAGCATGTGTTACACATTTTCTCACATGTATAGAATATTTTTCAAAATATTATATTCTGGATCATAAACATCAACGTAATGGAGCATGTTTTAAGTAGATTTAAACTAGAAACCAAAGCTGGGCATGGCATAGCACCACTTATAATTCCAATATTTTGGGAGGCTGAGGTGTGAGAAGTACAAATTTAAGCCTAGACTGGCTAGAATACAACAGAGCAACTTGAGGAGACCTTGTCTCAAAAATAAAATAGGGTTAAGGATGAAGCTCAGCGCAGAGGTCCTGGCTTCAATCTCCAGAGCTGACATAAATAGAACAAAAATCAGTAAACTTGAGATTAATTATAGAAAGTTACCTGGAAAATCCTCCAGTATGTGGAAACAAACATTTATCTAAAGCCCATGTAAAAGGACTTCACAAGTGGTATTACACCATTTAAAAAATTAAGGCACAGCATGGAATTAGTAGAAAATTAGTTTAAGCAATACTGTGAAGTTTTGCACATTAAATGTTTATTTTAGAAAAGAATGACCTCAACTCAGTAATCTTAGATTTGCAGGAAAGAGTTCAAAAAATAAACATCTACATAATAAAAGGGCCCATAGGGAATATGTGGTATCTATTAAAGTGAAAATGTTCTTTGAAGATAATAAACCTTTAGATCCTCTAAGCCAAATGACCAAATACATTCAGACCAGCAAAAAAATTAGACTGGCAACAGAATTCTCAAAACATACAAAGCAAGTGGGAAACATTTTCAATAAATTTAAAGACAGCCAGCCATGGTGGTGCACACCTGCACTGTTAGTACTTGGGAGGCTGAGGCAGGGGTGTCACCTCGAGTTGAAGAACAGCCTGAATTAGAGTGAAACCCTATCTCAAAAAAATGATGAAAAAACCTCTCAGAAAAACATACTTACATACATTTAAAGAAACTTACAACCGCAGAACCCATACAGAAAAAACATGGGGAAAAAGCTTAGGGACACTGGGCTTGGCAATAATTCTTATAATAGAACCCAAAGTCACAGACAAAAAGAATAAAAGTAGATAAACTATATCAAAATTAAAAACTTTTGGGCAAAAAATACAAAGAGTGAAAAAGCAACCTACAAATGGAAGGAAGTATCTGTATATCACACACCTGATGTATAAAACTTCACAACTGAAAAAATAAATATCCTAATGAAAAATGGACAAAAGGCCCTGAACAGAAGCTTCCCTAAAGATTACAAAAAATGGTTGTGTATCTGAAACGATGCCCCATATCACTAGCCACTTTGCACTTCACAGGGAAGTGCAAATTAAAAACAATGAGACTATCACCTCATGTTCATCAGGATGGCTATGGTTCAGAACAAGACAGGGATGAATACAGAAGCTCAGTGGCAGAGTACAGAGCCTCAGCAACTCAAAACTCAAAATAACAAGTATTGGTAAGGATTTGGACAAACGGCAACTCCTGAACATTGTTGGTGGGAATGTAAAGCCGTGCTGCCCCTACAGAAAACACATGGTGCTTCTCAAAGAAGTAGACGAATTATTGTTACAATCCAGCAAATCTACCTTTGGGTATACCCAGGAGTATATTTTCTCTGAAGAGGTAACAAGCCAGAAGAACAAATGTTCTATGATTTAACTTGCTATGAAATTTCTAGTGCAAGCAAACACATGGAAAACCAGGATGGTGACTGCCAGCAACACAAAGGACGAGAAAAATAGGAGTTGTTTACTGTGTAGAAGCTACACTTTTGCAAGATAAAAAACCACTCAAGACTTAAGCAAGGAGACTGACAAAAGCATTGATGGTGATCAATTAATATATGTGCATTTTTTTCTTTTAAAGGACTAGGAATTATATCTTCAGGATTCAAATTGAACTATGCCTCCAGCACCTTCTCCAAGACAGGGTCTTAAGTCACTAAGCTACCCAGGCTGGACTCACACTTGTGATCCTCCTCCCTCAGTCTTCCACAGGGCTGAGATTACATGTGTGGGTCACCACACTGAAATATTTCATATATTTACTTGTATAATAGGGGTAGGACCCAGGAATCTGTACGACATAGATTTTAGTTTCCTAGGTGATTCTAGAATGTGGCCCAGATTCAGAAATACTTGTAGTGCTTTCTTCTAATTTACAGCTGCTATTCAATGTCATTGTGTTTAATGGTGTATAATATTTGCTTCTGTCCACATTCCTACTGTCTTGTACATGACAACATAGACAGCTGTATTCTAGCCAGCAACAACACAAGAATGATGACTACAAGGACAAAGACCTGGTCCTGCCATTCAAAGTATAGCGATGAGTCATTTTCTCAGTCTGATCCCCACTGTACAGGACCTGACATCACCTACTCAGAATGTGTGTTTTACTAAAAATGGGTACCCAGCAACTGAGTTACTACTGTTAATAAAGGAAGAGTGCAGAAAGTGTTCGTTCCAACAAGTCAAATAAAACCACTTGAAAAAAAATTAGAACATAGGAAAAAAAATGTCCTGCTTCTATGGGCACAGTGTAGCGGCAGAAGCCTACCTGCTCCCCTGGCTGCTGAGGACTGGAGCTTGTGGGCTGCGGCGGCGGCTGTTGCGGCGGCTGCTGGGTGTTAAAGATGAGCGAGCCACTGGGAAGCTATTTTCAATAAAATTTAAAAATATAAAAGATTAGCTCTTTTCCGATTCCTCTATTTTATACAAAATATTCAAATTTCTTTATTCTACATGCTTCTTTTGGAATATTTACTATGTATGTTTCAAGCACTCTTTTAGGTAGGTACTGAGTTAAGAGGTGAAGAGAAATCAAAACAAATTAAGTTACCTGTCATTAAAAAGATCTGTTTAGAAATAATTTTTTAAGTGCCATTACTCTGGGTTTCAAGTATAGTAACACTTTCAGACAAATCTTTCTGCTTCAAAGTAAAGAGCTATTCAAGTTTACATCAATTATTTAGCTCTTCTACAACAATATAAAATAACATCAAAGGCACTAGTAGTAAGTAAGATGCCATGAATCAGAAATATATATTACCAAAACCTATTCCTCAAAATTTGTTCTAGCTTTGCCCAAAACCCAAAACTACATGGATTTTTTCATATAACGCAGTAAGGAATTTTGTACCAGATACCCATATTCAAGGAGACTATTACTCACTCTTATTCTGAATGCTTACTAATTTTTTTTTAAACACTGAAGAAAATACCCAGAAATTTAAAGGTAGACTTTTCAAATATACCAGGAAAGTTTTTGCTTTATAAACCAGAGGGAATCTAAGTAGTAAGAACTTTGAGGTCCTTATAGAAATTTCAAGGAAATACCAATCACAGAATTCTTGGGTATATATAGTCAGAGGAAAAACAAGCAACACAAAAGACACTCCATCTTTGGGCAAAATTTCTCCATCTAACACAGTTTATTTTCTGGTAAATTTGAACATATAGCACAGACAACAGAAGTTCAGTTTTTCTTTCCTCAATGTGTATGGAATTGTAACGCAGTAATTCCTTACTGCGTTATATGAAAAATCCATGTATTTTTGGGTTTTGGGCAAAGCTAGTACAAATTTTGAGGAATAGGTTTTATTAATATATATTTCTGATTCGCATTTCTAAATAAACTCAGGAACACATACACATTTTCACATTCCATCAAGCACATCTATTGCAAGCCAACAGAATACAAATATGGGCACATAGAAAAGCTGCAGAGAGTAGATCAGTCTCCAAATAAATCTACTATCTCTACTCTGGGCACGTATAGGACCTGGTAGGTATGAAAGTTCTTGGCTAAAGAGTTACAGATGTGACTATCCAACAGGTATGTAAAATGTTTCTCCTTATCCACCCAATCACACAAAGGTAGCAGTAACTGCACCATTAGAAGATTCTGAACAGACCTCAGAATCTGTATAGATATACATTATTGGAAAAAAAAAAAAAAAGAAAGAACTTTAATTAAAAGCAGTGCTTCAGTTTTACCTGGAGTAGATTTAAAGGCCTGAGACTTGAAGTATTTTTTAAACCAAATGGAACACCTGTTAAATAAAACTCATGTTATAAAATAACAATATTATCTATGAAAATGATTTATATTTTAGTATAAAGACATTTCATGTACTTTCTCCACAGATGTGTTTATTTTCCATACTTAAAAAAGCTTAAACACACATTTTGTTCAATGTTAATACTGAGCTTTTATTAAAAGATTCAGAGCAGTAGATGTACATTATACTCGTATTTCAGAAACTCAGATTTCTTTTACACTATTGTAACTGCTGCCTGTAAAAAGAGTAATTTAGATTTATATGGGAACCATGAATATAATAAAACTATCTGTTGTATAAATATATTTAAGATACTGGCATCTATATATTTTGGTGTTAAATGAATATAATAATCCTTGCTCTAAAAATTGAACTGGTGTGCTCATACTAGTTTCTTTTTTAAAATACAAAGGGTAATAATCTGAATGCCAAAGTGTGTTGAATTTTGTGGGTAAGGACCAAAACCACATAGCAGAAAACAATGGTTAGTTTTCAACTTATTCCTAAAATTATTGATACAAAACACAGCACATCTTAAGGTGCAAGATGGGTAAAGATTTTCAGAACAGAGCCATAGCGAAGGTGTGGTGGTCATATACAATCTCTGATATGTATTTTTCTTCTTTTGTTTTAAAAAATGTGAAAACTGAGCCAGGAGGCACACACCTGCATTCCAGCATTTAGGAGGCGCAGGCAGAAGGATTGCTGTGAGTTTGAGACTAGCCTGGGCTAAATAGTGAGTCTCTGCCACAAAAAAGTAAAAAAATTAAAAATTAAAAAAATGAAAGCTGGGCTGAGGAGATAGCTCAGTGGTCTAAGAACCTGTCTAACAAGTGCAGGAACCCGGGTTCAAGCCTTGGCACTGAGATGGACACTAAAACTGGGCCTGGTGGTGCAAGCCTATAGTCCCAGTGCTGGGGAGGCTGAAACAGAAGCATTACTATTATTCTGAGCTGAGTACTGAGACCCTATAGAAATACACAAAATTAAAAAAAAAAAAAATTTGAAAACCTTTCTTAGTTTTGAGAGTGAACTTTCATCTGCTTACCTTGTTCTCAAAGTAGTATTTTGTTCACTAATCTTAACACTAATTAAAAATGTTATCTTGTCCTTTATCAGATTTTATTTAAAAAAGATGAGGTAGAAAACTCACACTGAAACTATAAAGGTCTTGCATGAGTGAAAGGTAAAACCCAATTATAATATAAACTGGTATCCTTTCAGGAAAAATTATCACTAAAATGGCTTAAAGAAAACTGCGCACTGCTTAGTAAAGATGGTATCTAGAGTGCTTTCAGCCTTGGCAAAGGCATTTTCATACTTTTATTTCTCAGAATTACTGAAGTTAAAGCATTTTTTACTCCCCCTTTACAGTGATAAAACAGGCCTAAGGATAAAATTTAGGTGACTTCTCTAAGGTGCCACAGTTAGTAACTGCAGCATCTTACATGGTACTACATAAAGTTCATGTACACTAAATGTCCTAATTGAACAGAACACTGAAATCTATTTCCAGGGTTTCTGCCAATAAAGTCACTTATGTTCATCAAAAACAAAATATAAACTAGAATGTGTAATCACTGCAACATTTTAACATGTTTCAATTCTGTTGATTCTCATAATCTACAGAAAATTTTGGATAGATTTTTTCAGTGCTGTTTTTCCTTTTAAAGTTCTCAACAGTAAGAAATCGAATATTCCAAGGTACAGATACCTCAGTTCACCAATGCTTTGGTTTGCAAATAGTATGGTTAGACAAAATTTTGCTTCTGTTTACAAACTGTTTTGGGTTACAAAACACAACTACTCCCCTCTTCCCCATAGAAACACAAATGCAGCCACCTTTCCCAAAACTGTAGAAGAAATTAATTTCATACACCAAGACATCACTGTATTACTATACATTATTTTAAACAACATCAGAAAATAGCAGAATTTTGAAGGCTTGAAAATTAAACACTTTAGGGTATAATACTTCATAAAATGACACTAGATACCATTAGCAATAACCTTAAAATAACATGTTTATCATGTAGCTCAGTTTTATAGCAGCCATTACTTCCCATCTTCTGACCTGCTCGTGATGCTGCCCGCATGGTACTGGGCAATGAACTTGATAGCAGGCTCGCTGAGGGGAGAAGGCCAGCCAGGCTTACTCCTGTAGGAGTTACGGCACCAGTGTTACAGCCCAGCACGGGGTTTGAACCAGTCATCAAAGCCTGGGCCCCACTGCAGGAGAATAAAACAAAGCATCAAACTTGCACTGTAAAAAGGAAAAATAAGCCTCGTAACCCCTCAGATTATAAAACAAACTATAAAACAAAATCATTTGTCTTAAAAATCAATTTTATGCTCAGTATCATTTTCTGAATGTCAGTCTGACACTGGCAGCAAGGTTGACTACAAGTACCTATCATAATTTTGAAGTATCATTTGGAAAAGAACCAACCAAGGGATTGAAAGGTAGAAAAAGGATGAACAGTAAACTCTATACTGCTATCAATAAAACAAATTTTAGTGCACGTAACAGATGCTTAACTAAAATTAAAACACACATGTGAGACATCTTTCCATACATAAACTAGTCTATTTGAATAAAACAATGTTCTTAATTTCACAAATATGTTGTATTTTTTTTTAGATGGGTGAGAATATCTTAAAGAAATCAGGTCATCCTTACACACTTACCAAACAGAGCCCACTACATTGATGAAGTTAAATCCAGCAGAGTTTGCCATGACCTGGGTGGCCGTGGTTCCTGTAGTTATAGATGTTACCATGGTGGAAAGAGGAATGGTCGTTACAGGCATTGCCTGGCTCAGAGACATTTGCTGCTGAGCAAACTGAGTTAACAAAGTGGGCTGAGGGGTGAAGCCTGAATCTTGGGGAGTAGGGGTGGCTGAAGGGGCACTAGGAGTTGAGCTCTGAGCATCAGAAGGGTATGGGGTCGATGAAGGGGTTGGTGTAGGAGTAGATGGCTTAGGAGTTCCAGATCCTGCTCATTGAGAAAAATAAAAATTGCTAGTTTGTTATAAATGGCCAGTCCTTTTTAAAATAAGGTTAATGGAATTTTACTTAGTATTGACAATTTGTTCCAGTTTTAAGCAGTTAACTGCAAGTGTTAATTTCTACACATGATACATGAGTGTTTCTACACTCAATTACAATTAAGGATGCAGTATATCACCTAAAAAATCCCATTAGAGATGCTATTACAGTAACAGTAAAAATATACATTTGTATTCTACCACATTACCCATTTAAAAGTGCATTTCCTACATGCTGCCCTTGGTCTAAAAAGTTCAAAAGGAATTCAGATTAAGTTTTCTTACTTACTATTTTACTAATTCAAGACTTTAAAAAATACTGCTTAGTGTAACAGTCTGCAATGAACTGTGAACATATTTATAAATTACATATGGTTAACAAACATATTTGGCACCTGCATGTACATGTTTAAGTCCTAACACATCAAGGTTATCCTGACAAACAAATTTATAAAAAAAAGTAATAAATAAATATTTGACAGGTAATACTGCATCTTTAACAGTAACTGTGTACTTCTGTTTAAATGTAAAATGTATAGAAAATCTGTTGTGAATAAAGTATGCACAGTTTATCAATTAAAAAAAAAAAAAAAAAAAAAAACCAAAAAAGTAAAACCAAAAGCTCTTGAGGTGTTTTCTTTTTTAGCTTTCATGTCCTGCAGAAAGAAAGGAAAGAAATGTGAATGTCCAGAAGCTGTCACTCAACCCTTACTTAAAGCAACAATTGTGTGCAGTAGATTACCATAATCCATACCCACAACGTAAGAAGTGTGAATAAGACTTTCAGAAAATTTATTTTTTTTTCTTTGTGCAAAACAAGAAGGCAGAAAAATTACACCTTTTGAGCTATCAAGAGGAAGATGTTTACATCTAATTCGAAGACCCTCCTATCACTGTGCAGTGTTCTAAAACTTTTAGCACACACTGGTTATCTATTAAAAAAATCTAAAAAACTGGAAATGCTTTTCTCCCCCCAAATTGGTACCTAAAATATTTAGGTACTTTTACCAATTTGAAGAAATTCTCCCCAATTATTTCTATTCATGTATAACTCTTCTTGATGTTAAAAAAAATATCAAGTAGTAAAAATTCTAGTATTTTGAGAATGCTTTATGACCATCACATTTTAGTAACTGACAATAATTTATAGGAGTGTAGGAGTGTTTTTGAAATACTGGTTTTCAGTTTATTTTATCATCATCTTGGAACTAACGGGCTTCTTACATATACAAAGATAGGATTTGTAGCAACAATTCTTAGGACATTTTATCCACATCAGCCATATAGTTCACATAAAGTGTAACACGATCCTAGGGTACAGTGGAATAAAAAATATTTTGGAGTCTTACTGCCACATGTAATTATCAGAATATTTTAAAATATTTTTTAAGTCGTATAGGTTGAAAGTCTAGGAGAAAGGTATACACAGAGTGTATATACAGAAAAACATACTACAATGAACACATAGTACATACAAACAAAAGCTCTGCTTGAAGCTTCCAAAATTTACATATTTTGGGTACACAGTACATTTAGATTTTACTATTTCACAGGTTGAAAATAGTTGTCTTGAAAAACATTGATGCAAAAGCTTTAAAAATTCAATGAAGAATTTAAGTTATGACTCACTTTGTGATGAGCTGGCAGGAGAGAGGGCAGCTGGAGAAAGCATACTAACTTGATTGAGTTCCACCGATGACTTCCGAGAAAGATTTGGTGGCTTAGAAGGCGGAGGAGGAGTTGGAGATTTAAGAAAGCTACTGGCTTGCTGTGGTGTGAAATAGTTACCTAGAAGAACATGAGAATTATTTCCTAGATTCATAATTTGACATTCTGTGAGTTGCAGAAATAAAAATAAGTTTTTAAAAAGATTATGATTTTATGACATTTTTTACTTAGATTACAGAAAAGTAAGGATTTTAACACCTGAGGCACTATTTCCTGAGCCTGAAGGAAGTTTGATGGGTGGAGGTCGATGTTTTACTCCTTTCCCCAGCACAGAAGACTGAACTGACACGGTCTCGGCCTGATGAAAGACAGGGACATTAAACATTAGTTGTTAGAATCAAAACGCTACCTATCATAGTAACTCCCAGATGAAACCAACTTGTAACTCTGAACTATTCTTAGTGGTCACAGATTGAATGCCACAGATGTAAATGAAGATTATAATTTCACATGAAACCTGAGGAGGTATATTGCAGCACACCTACAGCATAAGGGAAAGGTTTCTAAGCACTTGAGAGAAGAAAGAGAACTGAAGGAGAAGAGAAGAGTAAGAGGAGGAGGTTAAAGCATCCAAACTCCTCTACCCTTCTTTTCCAGGAAGCTGGATGACCGAAATACAAGAGTTCTTTACACTAGCCTTTCTTTGTGTGCTTTTGAAATTTTCTATCATAAAAAAGTTAAAATCAAAACTAAATAATCTCCCTACCTCTGAAAATATGAACCTTAACATTTGTCTGATCCCTTAAGAAACAGGAATGAACAGCAATGAAACATACTTCTGTTTCTTTCCCAGGAGAAAGCTGGTTTAGACTGGTAGAGCCACTAGAGCTGTGTGACATCTTGACTGGACATTTGGCTTCATTCTGGACCAATTCCTGGTACTGATTAACTACCCTGAGTATTAGGAGAAAATAGATAAGGACTGCTAGCCCTTTAAACAACTCTATTATAAAGAAAACAAATAATGCTGTTATTAGAAAAACTGTTCCACAGAATCTAACATAAAAATGGAAATTAAGGTAACTTATGTTTGTTTTGAATGCTTTATTCTAATCTTTTCAATAACAAACTCATGTTAAAAACATTTTGCTAACAATTTAAAGATACAAATTCACTATCTTACTTCTAATACAGAAATTATAGGGATAATACAACAAATAAGCAGCCAAAGAAATTACTCATAGCCTCAAATGTAGATTAAAATCATCTTCTATAGCTACAGTAGATATCTAAATTTTTTAATTTTTAATTTTTTTTGTCTTTTGGACACAGGGTCTTGCTATGTAGTTTAGGCTGGCCTTGAGCTCACTATGTAGCCTAGGCTGGCCTTGAACTCACAATAATCCTCATGCCTTTGCCTCCAGAGTGCTGGGATTACAGGTGTGCACACCACGCTCAGGTCTAAGTTTGCTTATTTAAAACATTTATTTATTTATTTATTGCAGAAACAGGGATTGAACTCAGACCCTTGCGCTTGCCAGGGAAGCGCTTATTCCACTGAGCCATCTCCCAGGTCCCTAAAAAAATATATATATATTTAAAACAGTATACTTTGAACCATTTTCTTGTTTCTATGAAAGCATCTCAGGTATTAAAATATCAGAAAGATCTGGTTAAGTTCTTCAAAATCTCATCCCATGAAAAGAACTATTTTTAGCCATTTGTTATATCACGTCTTTTGATATTTTTCCTAGAATCAACAGCATTTTAAGCTGTGCCGGGCCCACCCCTGGGGCGCTTTGAGATGGCAGTTGAGACTGGGCATGGCAGCACACCTATAATCTCAGCACTTGGGAGGCTGTAAACAGGAGAGTCACTACAAGTCCAATCTAGTAGTGAGACCCTGCACACCCTGTAGACTCTTCTGTAAAATACAGAAAACAACAACAACAACAACAACAAAAAACCCTCTAAAACCCAGCATTTTAAAGTTATGGAGGGCTTTAGAGATTTTACCGTTCACTTAGTTAATTTCATATAAACTTATAAATATTAAATGATTTACTAAAATTTGAAGAATTTTAAGGAGTAAATGGCATTAACTAAAATCAAATTTTATGTCTTCTAAAAAAAGTATTCTCAAATGTATAAGACAAAAAGCTTTTCACATCTGTCCTGGCCAAAAATAAAGATGCAAGTTTTTTTTTTTTTTTTT
>NDGN011478005.1:0-13069 GCA_002564285.1 Tympanoctomys barrerae
TTGAACTCAGGCCCTTGCACTTGCCAGGGAAGCGCTTATTCCACTGAGCCATATCCCCAGCCCTGGGTTTCCTAGCTTAAAGCAGCTTTAATTGCATAGCAAGACATAGGAGCCTTCTTTGCTCCATTTGCTCCAGAAAGAGGGTCAGTGCCTCCCTCTTCTCCCAACATGTCCTCTTTGCAAAGGCTGCCTCAATCACAGACCCGGCCGCCCTGTGCTACACAGTGTGGAGGAGAGGCTGAGGCACCTCTGCATGGAGGACAACTCGCTCCACACCTCAGAGGGGCAGCAGGACCTGGCCTATAATTGATTTAAAAAAAAAATCTTTTTGAGACAAGGTTTCACTATGTGGTTCAGGCTGGTCTTTTGAGCTCACTTTGTAGCCCAGGTTGGTCTTGAATTCACAGTGATCCTCCTGCCTCAGCCTCCTGAGTGCTGGGATTACAGGCATGTGAAAAATTAATATTTGTAATGATGACCATCCACTATTTACCCCCTACTCAGAAGTTGTGCATTTTTAAATTGTCAGAGTAAAATTTAAACTTTGGATGTTATACGCATGACACTGTAATATAATAGTAAGAACACATGTTTCAGTAACTCCTTTATATAATTGACCTTTGGTTATACATTTAACTACTATGAACCTGGCTCATCTTAGAAAATAGGAGTAACAAAGGACTCAAATCATTAATGTGAGCATGATAGATGGGGTTTTCTTGATATTCCCTTCCATGTTCTAGGATGTTGGATCTCTAAAGACTGCCTTAACAGACGTGTGGCCTTTTAGTGTTACCTAAGGTAATGAAGTAGGAAAAGGGTCAGTGCTGTGAGAGACCTAATTGCATTAGATAGTTTACCTAGGGATCAGACCCCCCAGAGGTTTTATCGTGCTTGTCTCATGCACATGGAAGTGCTGAAACCGTATCTGTTAGAGCCAGGTGGAGCACAGAAAGACTGACTACATCCTTCAGAGGCAACAGCAGAAGAGCCGGAGCTGCCCTTTAAGGAAAGTACATCACAAGGACCAAGGGATTCGTGTGTCTGTGTCTGTGTGTGTGACACCACTCTCCAGTAGAAATAAAATGCATGGTACAAAGGCTGGTCACATACATAATTTTTAATTTTCTAGTAGCTGAGTAATGAAAGTTAAAAAAAAGGCCGGAGAAGTAGCTTAGTGTTAGGGTGTGTATTAGGTTTGTGTGCAAGGCCCTAAATTTTAGCCCCAGCACCACAAAAAATAAGCAGCTGAAAATAAAAAGAAATGGGTGAAATTAAGTTTTGTAAAGTATTTTACTTAACCCAACATATCCAAAATACTATAATTTCAACAATAACTAATGTATTTCATTCTTTTTCATTCTAGTCTAAGACTTCGTAATCTGATTGTATTTTATTCTTATTCTTAACAGTGTATCACACATGAAGGGGACCATTAGAGTCTATGGTAGCTAAGGTGTCACCACACATTGTTCCCAGAACGAGGAGTGATGTGTCAGGGCTCTGGATGGAACTTTGGGACAAGATGAATAGATTTAAAAACAGTGACTAGAGGGCTGACAAGATAGTTCAGTGGACTAAGCACCTGCTTAGGCAAATGCAGGGATCGGGGTTTGATCTCTGGTACCACATGCCATGTTGGCCCTGCACCCCCCTTCCCCAGCACACTGAGCCAGCCACCAAGACTGGGTGTGGTGGCACACACCTGTAATCTCAACTCTGGGGAGGCTGAAAACAGAAGAACCACTACAGTCTGAGCTGCGTGAGACCCTGTACCAAATACATAAAAAAACAAACCAGTGAGTCTCACAGGCTTACAGCTTTATGTGATTTGGACTGTGCGACCTGAAATGACATATGGAATATTCTTTGGATCTGTGTGTATACTTAATTGGTGGTAAATTAACTTGGACTACCATAACAAAGACACATGGATTGGACGGCTTAAATAATAGAAATTTACTCCCAGTTCTGGGGCCTGCGAAGTCCAAGCAAGTTCAATGCACTGGCAAACTAGGTTTCATCCTACGGCCTCTTGTGTTGGTTTGCAGGCAGCTGCTGTCCCACTGTGTATTCACAGGCCCCTTCCTTGGTGAATGTGCATGGCAAGAGCCTGTTCTCCTCTTACAAAGCCACCAATGCTATCATGTAGGGCACTATTATGACCTCACCTAGCCCTTTTTGCCTACTCAGATTCCCATCTCCAAATATCATAATTTGGGTTACCTCAGGCTTTGGTATAAGTTTTAGGGACACAATTCAGTCCATAGCCTATGAGTTTACTGTTCAAGATATGTGTGTAGAAAGTATAACCAAGAAATAAAATAGAAAGTATAACCAAGAAATAAAAGTAAAATTTAGATGGTGGAATGCCACCATCTTTTTTTCAGTTTTTGAGATCAGGTTTTGCTTCGTAGTGCAGGCTAACCTTGAGCTCACTTTGTAACTTGTTGGTCTTGAACTTGTGGCAATCCTCCTGCCTTGGCCTCCTGGTGCGGGGATTTACAGGCATGTGCCTCCATACCTGGCAGAAGTGGAGCTGAGATGCAGCACTTTGATTTTGATCTGAAGTAAGTCATTTACTTTTCTGGCTGTTCATCTCCTCAATTTTAAAAGTAGAACCCTCAAGAATAGTAGTGCAAGCCTATAATCTCAGCACTCTGCTGGAAGGCTGAGACAGGAGAATCATAAATTTGAGATCATCCTGGGCAATTTAGTGATTTAGAGAGACCCAATCTCAAAATAAAAAAGGGCTAGAGATTTAGCTCAGTGTAGAGTGCCTGGGTTCAATCTCTAGTATCATTCAGAAACAAAAAAAAACTTTAAAAAGGGGGCATCTATCTCAGAGTTGTTGTATGCTAAACAATGGATACTAAAGTATTTTGCAAAGCAATGCTCTTCAAAATGTTTAGTGTTCTGGATGATCATGACTTGCACATAGTAGGTACTGAAACTATTTTTAAATTATTTCAGTATAGTAATGATGACATTTTATTACTTGCATCTGATAGCATGGGCTCTAAAACTATTATCAGTGTAAGAGAACTGATAAAACTAAAATTAGAAACACATTAACTTATGCATGGCTTAGTTGTCTGAAGCTTTAAGCTGCAAATACACCAAGACATGGGGCACGCATCTGTAATCCTAACATTTTGGAAGGCTGAGGCAGCAGTATGTCAAATTCAAGGTCAGCCTGAACTACATAGTAACTTCAAGTCCAGTCTGAGCTACATGGTGAAACCTTGCTCAAAAACAAAAATAAGTAAAGAATATCTCAAAAGGACCCATCAATAAATTGTATTAGCTGTATCTTCAAAATATGTTAAGACTCAGACTCTTACCTACCTCAGCTGCCATCGTGGACCAAGCCCTCTTCAACTGTCACCTATATTATATTAACTTCCCCTCTTCTTTTTTTTCCCATTTCTTTCCGAGTTTCTGATTTTTTGTTTTGTTTTGTTTTGTTCTTTTGTTTTTCGTATTTTTAGGGAAGGGTCTACAGGGTGTTCAAGGTCTCATTACTAGATCGGACTCCTAGTGATTGGCCCATTTACAGCCTCCCAAGAGCTGGGATTATAGGCTCACATCACCATGCCCAGTTTCAATTGCCATCTCAGCATGTCCCAGGGGCAGAGCCAGTACAATAGGCCCAGGAGTCGAACCCCTGGCTCCCACATCTGCTTGCAGGTGCTTTAATCTGCTGAGCTATTTTGCTGACCCTCCAGTTTCTGTTTCTAATGTGGCAATCCACAATGATTTTGTTAAGCCATACACTGGAACCTGTATTTTTCCCCACAGAGGCCTAGAGATGGAATCAAGGGCCTGCACTTGTTAGATAAGCGCTTTACCACTGAGCTGCTCCCTTGGCCCTAACAGTGCCTCTTTATCTACTTTTCCCTTATTCAGTGTGTTCCATAATACTAGTTTCTTTGCTCTTCCTTCAGGGTCCAAGTACATTCCTGCTCTGAGCACACAAGTAAATCCTATATGTTCATTTGATTCATTCCTTTACCTTCAATTTTTATTCAAATATTGCTTTGGTGAAACCTTTCTTGACTACCCTACCTAAATACACTACTCCAACTCCTTACCTCTATACTGTTCTTCACCTGCTTTATTTTTCTGTATAACACTGTTGTCTTATAATGCTTACCATATAGCACATAGCATCATATATTCAATTATTTTTATCATTCATTTTCCCCACCAGAGTGTGGGCTATCTTAGGGATGGAACCATTTTGTTTTGTTCCTCACTAAAAACGATACTACAGCACAATAGATACTAAATACATGCTGTCTCTCTCTCTCTCTCTCTCTCACACACACACACACACACACACAAACACACACACATACATTTAACAGAAAAATGTTATGATTTAAATCTAATTTCTACCCTCTCACAAACACACCTACACACAAACTGTCAAGAGATGGGGCTTTCACAACGTGACTGAGTCTTGAGGCACTATATTGTCAGTGAACTAATTCATTGCTGAGCTCCTAGCTGAAAATGCTATTGGGAGGTAGGCCCTGGCTAGAGGATAGGTGTACCTGGGACATAACCTGGGAGGATGTTGTCCTTGGCTCTCTTCCTTCTCTCTCCGCTTCCTAACTGCTTTGGACCTAGCAGTTTTCCTCTACCTTGTGCTTCCACCATGCCCTTTCTGCCTTGGAGCCCGCTAACCATGGGCTGAACCCATGGGAACTGTGAGCCAAGCAGATCTCTCCTCTCTTCAGTTGTAAATGTTAGGTATTTTGTCCCAAAAACTGGTCAGTGACTAGTAAAGAATTTTTAGGAAGATACGGGGTAGGTAAAAGCCAGAAGCATGATGATCCAGCTTGGACGCTATGTAATTAATTCAATTTCTGTTAGGAACAATCCCTGCTATTACTTGGATACTCTCCTGGACTAATGTTCTTCCTATCTCTGAAAACTGGATATATTTTGTCTAGCATCTCTCCTTCCACCAGAATAGAATCCATGAGAAGCCTTGTCTTTCTAGTTACTTTTAAAGTGAAGGCTCTCGAATGTTCTGATGACTGATTGGAGCCTATGTCACATGCATGGACCCCAGGTGCAAAGGAACCCAGAAAACACGTATCTATCTTGGGGAGGTATACATCCAGAAAATTCCCTTGATAATGAACATATATTCAAAATAATGATGGGCAGGCAGAAAATATGATGCATATCCTTGATTGACACTGAGATAGTGAGCTATCATTTCAGGCTTCTCTATTCAGCAGCTAGGCCAGTAGGAAGCCTGATATCCTGTTCAAAGGGGATACTGAATTCTTCGATTAGTCTTGACATGATGTACCATGTCTTCTACAGCCACAATCTTTTTTCTTTTCTATTTTTTCAAGTAGAGATCAGTAATTACTCTGATAAATTATTAGATATTCTAGTTTAGAATCCTCTGTCACTGTTGCTTGATCGAGTGGCTTAAAACACACAACAGATGCTACAGTGCAAGTTAATAAATAATTATTTTCTGTACTGTGACCTCTGAAATTCATTTGTTGAAGACATGTGGGTTTAATAATTATTCTCTTGACACCTTATAAAATGGTTTAGCTTTTTAAAAAGCATTTTGCTCCTAATTTTTTTTTTTTGCTCCTAATTTTTTACTTTCATTTGTATAGTTCTTTTCTATTTAGCAAATTATTTCATTCATCTCAATTCTTTGGAAAGTGTTGGGCTCATGAGTTTACTTCACCGGAATGTGAAATATTTCAGTTGATTTGTTCAGCGCTATAGCTAAGCCCAAGCTACAGTCAAGCTTGTTTGCCTTTGCACATGCACAGTTGACACCTCATCTCTAAGGGAACATTTTCATCCTCTTACAAACCATGCCTTGGCCTTCCTTCTCCAGCGTCTACTGCTTCCCAACCAGGAAAACAGAGCAAGGACAGGATTTTCTTCTTATTCCAATTTACCTATAGGTCCTTGTGTTCACAAGTACATATGGCATAGCTAAAGTAATATCAATACAAGAATTGACTATATTCAACTTCTTTTTAAAAATAAAATAAAAACCTAAAACCAAGTAAAGAGCAAGTAGAGTAAAAAAATATAAAGCAAATAATGGAACTAGGCCTGGTGGTGCATACTTATAATCCCAGCACTTGGGAGGTGGAGACAAGAGGATTGATCCGAGTTCCAAACTGGCCTGAGGGTTACAAAAGTGAGCACAAGTCCAGCCTGAACTGCATAGCAAGACCTGTCTAAAAAAGAAAAAAAAAAAAAAAAAGGAAATAATACATAGCAAATAATTAGTGTAGTTTCACAGAAATCTGTTATATTTTTGCATTTCCAGTAACTATTGAAAGATAAGAAAAGGATGTTAGAGATTTTGGAAAGAAGTGTAAAACATTGGTGAGAACAAAGAAGCTGTAATGAAAAGTACCTATGCTGTTGAAATATTTAGAAAATGGTTTTGCAAGAGGCCCAGAAAAGTGTAAAGAGAGAGAGAGAGAGAGAGAGAGAGAGAGAGAGAGAGAGGTATAATAATATAGCACTAGCTTTTTACCTTCCTAACCTAAGTCATGAAGCATTATCTCTGGCGTCTACCCACCCAATGCTGGTAGCATCCAATTGTGACATCAAAAAACACCTCCAGACATTGCCAAGAGTTGCACCTGATTGAAAACCATTGCTCAAAGAAATGCTATGGTTGTCATGGGAAATATATGACTCCATGCAGGGGAAAAAGGCTGGGAAAGCTTCAAGGACAGAATTTTGAGAGTACCTAGGGAGAAATGGAAGGAGATGGATGGCAGAGGAGAAGTTAGGTAGAACACTAGGGACAGAGCACACAACTCCTAAGAGAAGGAATGGATTTTAGATCTTGAGTCTTTTAGGAATGTAGGTCAAAAGTCATTGATCTATAAGGAGAAGGCCTTATCTCTCTCTCTATGTTTATTGAGTAGGAAATAGAGTTGATTAGAAAAATAGGAATAAGTGCATCAAAGCTCGGTAGAGTGGAAATTGGATAGACATCACAGAAATAGCCTTAAATCCTTCCCCTTCAATGAAGCAGACTATCAAGTAAAAAAGAGTTAAAGTAGTTACATAGTTCTTAATTTCATTCAATCATGACATCCTATGTTGCAAGCACTGTGATATTTATTAGATACTATGATGATATAGAAACAACCCTGGCCTAAATATGTTCACTGTAAAACCAGGCATGGTGGTGCCTGCCTGTAATCCCAGCACTAGGGAGGCTGAGGCAGGAAGATCACTATGAGTGTGATCTGTGTAGCAAGACCCTGTCTCAAAAGCAAAAACAAAACCAAAAAATTTGAGCTTCCTCAAGTTTTCCACCACCAGGGTCATCTAAGGGACTCCAGCACCAGCAGCCAGATACTGAAAAGCCTTGGCGTTGGCACCCTTTACATCTTTGAGAGCCGCCTATCTTGGGTAGATGGTTTCAGATTAGGATTTTCACTGGAATACCCCACCACTAGTTTACATGCTGCATCCAGGGACCTACATGCCCATCCATGAGAGCATTTGTACATTATGGTGAATGCTAAATTTGGAGAGGAAATAAAAGAATCTCTGGCTGATGAAGAAGAGGAAGACAGTGATAATGATGTTGAACCTACTTCTGAATTCAGATTTGTGCCTAGTGATAAATCAGCACTGGAGACAATATTCATGGCCATATGTGAATGCCAGGCCTTGCACCCAGCCAGATCCCGAGGGTAAAGACTCAGATGATTGTGATGGTGAAGAGTATATATGGAAGCACATGGACAAGGACAGGGGATATCCCCACATTTTATACCCATGAAGAAGGACTATCCCATTTAACAGCAGAAGGACAAGCCACACAGGAGAGAATGGAAGGCTGCTGTTCCAATCTGTGAACAGCCGGAATAATATGGCTGAGGTGCGCACAGAAGATTCTCTGAGAGACTATGAAGATGGCGTGGAAGTAGCTACCACACCAGCAGCTGAGGACAGGTACAGGATACAGATGTTGATAACTAAAAGTGATTTATATTGCTTAAGATTCTGCTCATTACTGTAGGAGAGAACTTGGTGCCTCTTACCTCTGAAGAGAGTCTGATGAAAATCTTTCTCCTCCAAAACTCACTTGAACCAGTTCTTCCTCAAGATAAACTATACTAAGACAGCAAGTTGTCACCAGCAGAAGAATGATCTTTATTAGCAAAGGTGAATTAGCTTAGCCAAGGGGGCATTTGTAGTTTATCATTTACTCTCTAACTTCATGTTGAGGTACCCGCTGACTAGCCCTGTAATTCCTGCCTTTGCTGTGTACACTGTTGATACACTAGAAGGAAATTTGCAGGAAAATAGGCTGAAGTTAAAAGTTTTTTGGGGGGAATAAGAAATGCAGGTTTTTGGGGTCTAGAAATACCTTTCTCCATAGAAGGAAAAGCAGAGGTCTCAGAAGAGGCAATCTATTGTCATTCTCCACAGGGACAAGCATCTCACTAATTTGGGGCCAAGATTAGTTGAGACCTCTCTAGGTAGTCTCTTGGGGGAGTATCCCAGTTGCAGATTCTACCCTGGTAGTGTTTCTGGGTAGCTTCTGCTCCTTCAACCCTGTTCTTTCCACTCTGCTGTGTAATAGCCTCTTAGTTTGTATCCTATAATTTCTACCTTCTTAGGTTAGTTTTCTATAAGTGAACTGGGATGATAAAGTACTCCTGATGATAATTATTTTGTCTTTGTAATAGTTTAACAAATAAATCTAGGCTTTCTATATTACAAAAAAGAGATGTTCACAGTATATTAAGTAAAACAAAGATGAGTGATCACCTCAAGAATCCCAAGCATAAGCTTAACAACCTCTTATTTTGTGCACTTGGTACTTCTTTAAAACTTCAGTGCTTCTAGATATCAGGCTCCCTAGGCATTAGAACTTTCATTCTCCATATTGAACTTTAGTCTTACTCATTTAAAACCATCTCATATTTACTTCATAAACATACTACCCTCCAGAGTGAACTGGACTTGTGTCCCAACTCTATACACATCTCTCTTTCCCTTCTCCCTTCCTTTAATGATGGGCTTAGGAAGTGCTGAAGAAAAACAGGCAATACCTTTCCATGCCTGACTGTGGAGAGGCTGCTGCCTTCATTCTATGGGTCTTTGTGGTTTATAGAACATACTATTTATTTTTTCAGCGTCTACTTTTTATTAGTACATGTTTCCAATATATAATGATTGCATTCAAATACATCAAATAATGATTAGTTTCTTTATGGGGAGTTAGTACCTGCATATGACACATCTTCTTATAATTCTTTCCCATCCCTTTTCCTCCTCCCTTCATGCTTAATCTTTTCTTGTGAGAAAGATCTAGTTCCCTAATTATTAGCTATCCTTTATTTTCTATTTATTTATATTTTTGTTTTCTCATATGAGAAGCCATGTGATATAACCTTATGTTTCTGATTTATTTCACTAATGATACATTCATTTTCCTATAAGTGACACAAATTTATTTTTATGGTCAAGTATTATTTCACTGTGTATAAATATCACGTTTACTTTCTCATCTGTTGATGGATGTAAAGGGTACTTCAAAAATTTAGGCCAGAAATATAGCTCAGTAGAATAAGTGCCTGCCTGGCAAGCACAGGGTCCTGAGTTCAATCCCTGGTACCACCACCAAAAAAAAAAAAAAAAAAAAAGCTAATATGAATTTTGCTGCTATAAACATGGGTATTCATTTATCACTATAATAGGATGTGATTAACTCAGGTAGATTCCTAGAAGGCGAATAGCTGGGTCACATAGAATTTCTAGTTTTAGATTTTAGAGGAATCTCCATATTGATTTTCATAGTGGATGAACTAGTTCACATTTCTACCAACAGTTTAGAAGGGTTCCTTTTCTCCTGAAGCCTTGCCAACATTTGTTAATATTTCATTTCTAGATGACAGCTATTTTCTCTGGGTTAAAGTAAAATCTCAGTGTTATTTTAATTTGTATTACTTTAATGGTCAGTGTTATTTAACATTCTTCATGTATTTATTGTCATTATACTGCCTCTGAGAAGTATCTATTCACCTAACTTGCCCATCTTTTGACTAGTTCTTTCATTTTGGGGAATTGTTTTGAGTTCTTTTTTTCATTTATATATTTGATACATGGTCTCACTACACAGCTAGACTTGTAGTGATCCTCCTGTTTTCAGCCTCCCCAGTGGTGGGATTACAGTTGTGTGCCACCACGCTCAGACTTGGTCGCTGGCTCAGCGCACCCCAGGGTGGGGCTGGTGTGGCATGAGGGACTGGGGATCAAACTCTGTTCCCTGTGCTTGGCAAAGCAGGCACTTAGTCTGCTGAGCTATCTTGCCGGCCCTGTTTTGAGTTCTTTTTATATTCTAGGTAATAGTCATCTGAGGAATAACAGGTAAAATTGTTTTCTATCTTGTAGATTTTTTTTTTCACTTTGTTAGTTTATGCTCTGTAGCAGCTTTTTGATACGATCCCAGTTTTGATTCTTGGTACTATTTCCTGTGCCACTTGCATTTCATTCAGAAAGTCCTTGTCTACATTTATGATTTCAAGAGGTTTATATATTTTATGTTACATCATGTATTTCTATTTTCACATTTAGATCCTTAATCAATTTTTATTTTATTTTAGTACATGATGAGAGAGGTCTAGATGCAACTGTCTACCTGTGAAGTCAGTTTTCCCAGCATCCTTTATTAAAGATGCTCTTTCCTCTAGTGTATATTTTTAACCCCTTTGTCAAAGATCAGAATGTGCCTGGATTTGTTTCTACATCCTCTCTTCTTTCCATTGATCCTGATTCTCCTAAAAACAGTAGTATCATGCTATTTTTTTCATTTAATAATAAAATTTTATTTTTTCCAAATGTATACCTGGTTGAACCTATTCATGCATCTTCACCAGCGGCAGGGGCATCTCTACCCTTGGTATTTCTGGTATAAATAACTTCAGTTCTGTGCTTTGAAACCAACTTGTTAAGCCCTTTATTAAGGAGCTCCTGAAGGGCTGCTCTGGCCAGTGATCCACGGATCTTCAGTCGCTCAGAGACCACAACAGGTGTTATGAGTTTATAGTTCGGAACTTCCTTACAGAGTTTATCTAAGTCGCTTTATCAAACAGAACCAAGTTGTTGAGCTTGTCCAGAACTTTGCCTTTGAACCACTTCTTCTTTTTGGCCTTACCCCCAAATTTGTTCACTGGGTCTTTGTCTTTCTTGGCCAACTTTCCGGCATCTTTCTTCTTCTTGTCGTCTTTGGGTGGCATTGCGGAGCCCGGAGAGCAGCAGCAACCACTGCAGGCCTGTCAAGATGTTGGACAGAAAAGCTATAATGCTATTTTTCAATCACAGTAGCTTTGTAATATAATGTCAAGTCCAGGATTGTGATGTTTCTTGGTTTGGTCCTGTTACTTACAATTGCTTTTGCTATTCTGAGTCTTTTCTGGTTTCATATGAATTTTAGGATTGTTCTCTCCAGGTCTGTGAAGAATGTAGTTGGTATTATGATTGGGATTATATTAACTCTGTATATCAGTTTTGGAAAATGTATAACATCTTGACAATATTGCTTCCATTTTGACAGACATCTTTCCTTTTCAATTTCCTTTTTCTGGGTAAATAGTTTTCACTATTGTGGAGGTCTTTCATTTCCTTGGGTTAATGTCTAAGAATCTAATTTTTCTTGGTGTTATGGATAGTATTTTTTCCCTAATTTTTTTCTCAGAAGGTTCTTTATTGGTGAATCAGAATGCTATTGATTCTCCAGTTTATTGGCATTCTGATTTTCAAAGTAGTTGCTATAATCTTCTCAATTTTGGCAGTGTTCATTATTACTTCATCTTTTTCATTTTAATTGCATCAATTTGGGTGTTTCATTTTGCTTTCTTTTGTTTTTAGGCACAGTTGGCTAAGGGCTTATTGTTTATACTTTTGAAAAACCAGTTCTCTGATTCACTGCTTCTTTGTATTGTTTTTTTTAGTTTCGACTTCATCCACTTCTGCTCTAATCTTTATAATTTCTTTCCTGTAGTAGCTTTGGAATTAGCTAATTTACTTGATTTTACTCTTTTTTGGGCATTTTTTTTTCCCCTTGTAGGACTGCTTTCATTGTGTCCCGTAAGTTCTCTTATGTTGTACTGGCATTATCATTTAATTCTAGGAATTTTCTTATTCTTCAGTTTCTTGTGTAACTGACTGATTGATCAAGTGTTCAACTTCTATGTTCGTGTATTTTCTGTGGTTTCGTGTTTTAGGACATAAAAAGGGATCATCCTTTGAGGCAACAGCTTACCTTTCTAAACAACTAGACAACATAGCTCACAGACAGATTCCATGTCTCAACACATAACGGTAGCCACACTAACATGAGATAAAAAGCTTACTTTAAGATAATCTATCACAGTCCACTCACCCCATCACCTTAGTGAGCTCATCACACATAAGACAATTCCAACCCTAATGACTCCTCCTATGTAACAAATCTACTTAATGTTCATAGAGGCTTCTTCTATCACTATTTGGGGCTCCTCAATACAGTTGTGTTGAGGTCCTACAGGTGACCCTGACTCCCTTTCCTCACATTGATGTCAAAAACTAAAACTCCATTAACCTCCTCTTCAACATGGTAAAATGACACATTCAGACCACAGACTCCCTTCTTGCTTCCTTGCCCTTTAATTATGATGACATGTACTCATAACATGCTGTCTTTTAAAACTTTTTTCAAGGTTTCTTCAGTCTCCAATGTGAGCCATCACTAATAATAAACTTCTAGTCCTAGCTGAGAGACCTGGCACTAACTTCTACATGGGCATAAACCATCATCCTGCCAACTCCCCTCACCCCCAAGATGATGCCCCATTTCAGCAGAGAGCAGTGTAAGAGGCATATCACCCCTTTTATAACAACCAAAAGATGGGAATGACAGTGACACAGGGAACCTCCAGATGACACAGGGAGAAAAAACTGATTTCCCAACCTAAAAAGTACCTGGGAAGAGTTTGTGTTCTCTAAAACCAAAGAATGAATTTTAGGAACAAACAGAGGTTATGAGCAGAAT
>NDGN011478014.1:0-12421 GCA_002564285.1 Tympanoctomys barrerae
AAAAAAAAAGAAGAACAAAAACAACATGGTATCAAAAGCTATTTATTAATGCTAAATTTATTATTTTCTCTTGTTAAAAATTTTTATATACTAAAACTTCCTAAAAACATCCAATATTTTTCATAAATACCAATGTTTCTATAACACCTAAAATACTGACTTTCTTAGGAAAATACCTACTTTTACATTCTCTAGACACTTGCCCTACAAACTCACCATTACTTGAGGCCTGAATTTAATAGCACTGTGCTTCGCACCATTCACTAAACAGTCGAGACACAGCCGTAACACACAGACTCTGTAACAGGGTCATGATCTAAAAACGAAACTACTAATCCCTAACCTCAAATATATCACTTGGCACACTAGAGGTAAGTTAGATACTTATTAATGGATGTAATCTTAAAATAAATCCTGTGTTTGAATGGCATATCATGACGTAGGGCTTTTTTCAAGTACTAAACTATTTGAAAAACTACCACTTAATTATATAAAACAAGAAATGGTTAATAAATCAGTAACCACATTGATAAAAATATCTTTAAAAAGTAACTTCAAATTACTTTTTATTAAATTGCCCATCTCTGTCAAGTATGATAGCGCACACCTATAATCCTAACTTAGGAGGCTGAGGCAGGAAGAATACCATGGGTTTAAGGCCAAACTGTGCTACATAGTGCACTCAAGGCCAGCTTCAACTACATAGTGAGATTGTCTGAAAAAGAAAAAAAAAATATCTTTAAGCCTATTTTTTTATTTTATTTATTTTTTTGGCAGAACCAGGGATTCAACTCAGGCCCTTGTGTTTACCAGGGAAGCGCTTATTCTACTGAGCTATCTCCCCAGCCCACCTACTTGTTATTTTAAACAGTAAATAATATTCACATAAAATTTTAAAACTAAGCCAGTCATAGTTGCACATGCTTGTAATTCTAGTACACAAATGGCTGAGTTGGGAGACCAGCCTGGAACATTAAGCAAGTTCAAGGAAAGCTAGCTAGGAACAGTATGTTTATTATTGAATAAACAAACTATCTTAGAGATTACTTTTCAAATTATCACTGAAATGAATATGCAAAACAGTCATTTCACATTCTTATAGGTGGAATGGAAAAAAAATACTGATCCTGTACATGTTTAAGACAGCAAACTGATGGATCTTAGGGGAAAAGCTAATGCTGGAATCAAAGATAGGTAAAACTGACGCAGAATTTTTAAGTTTGGGACATTAGTTACCTGGATTAATAGTTTACTTAGAAAATGGCAGAAATGATGCAATAAGTGAAGGAGAGTATTATTTATTCCATATTAGAATTTGTTTTATATAATTTTTATAGCTTTAAACTTTTGTGATGTTACTTAGATTTTCCTTACAATTCTGCCTATTTTCCCAGGATTTTTTAGAAATTACTTTGATTGTACATTTTTGACATACATAATGATCACATTTATTACACTAATCCCATTTAGTCCTATTTGACTTGCAAAGTTAACCTTTCTATCTCTACCCTCCAAAAATGAGTACACACTAACACTCTAAATATGCAGTCTAATAAGACAAATTTTAAAAGGAGGTACTTTTGATTTTTCTGAAAAACTGTGCTTCTAAACAGTTACCTTTCAATGGAGACACAAGCTATTCTAAACCCTAATTCACTGAAATTACATATGCACCAATAAAGAATTAGTTTACTAAAAAAAAGATACACAATATATATAAGGTGAACAAAATACATAGTTACAGTAAAACATACTGTCATCAATCCCACCTAAAATATTCCACTTCACTTCATCATTTCTGCCACTTTATGAAACAGTTCTACAATTTTTTTGTGTGTGTCTCTTTACATGATGTAATTAAAAAAACACAGTGAATGCTGCTGTAGAGTGCATCTAACAGAAATGCCAGCCAGCCAACATTATGGAGTATTCTCATCTATTTTATTCACCAGATCTTTCTGGCACTGTGTGACTTCTGGCTCTTTGCCAAAATCACTGAACATGAAAGATAAATATTTTGAATAGATTCAAGACATAAAGCAATAATGACATCAAGGCAGCCAAGACAGGCAACTAAAGCCTCAAAAGAGACCTTCCAGGCAGTGGAAAGCATGAGGGATTAAGTGTGTTCAAAGTCAGGGGAGTATTTTGAGAGGGCATGAGACACAATGTGTCTTTTATCGAAATTTTTTTTTTAATCTGTGTATTCGCTGCATTTTTTATCACACCTTGTACATAGCTAAAGTAAATACATATTCCAATGGAAAACTTTAAGGAAACCCAAGGCCAGGCCTATTACACATTGCCTACCTTTCCTTGTATTGAGTTAGCAACTGATAAAGTTTTTCTGTTTCTCCACTTTCATACAGGTAGTCTGCTTGCTCAAGAATCTCTTCAACTTCCAAAATTATAAAGGAAAAAAAGACATAAAGTAGGTCTTGTTAAGTCAAACAGCTATAATTTTAGGAAGTATAAACAGTTGTATATAAAAGCTAGCAAAATCAGACATAAAAACTGACTACAAGAGAAAACACTGTGAAGAATCTAGATGAACTATGGTAGAAATAAAAATAAAACTAATAATAAATGATTTACTAAAACCATGCCAAGTAAAATTTGGGTCACTTACTCTGACAGGTATAACATGTAAATATCTTAAAAAGCAATTTTAGGTGTAAGAATTTATTGCACACACATCTCCATAAACCATGGAAGAAATGGGCAAAACACAGAAAAGCTGAAAAAGTAGGCAGATTCTCCCCTTGGACCTCTGGAAAGTAACACAGCCCTTTCCAATGCCTTGATTTTGGCCCAATAAGAACCATTTTGGAGTTTTGAACTACAAAAAGAATAGACTTAAAAATATGCATTAAATCACTATTTGTTACAGCAGGAAAAAAACGATAAAAAAACCCCACCATACTAATTTAATAGTATTAAAGACACCTATCTAGTATATTTGAAAGTGTACATAGTATGTATAAGCTATTTTTATTGATTATTCTTCAACTACTTAAAAACTGATTACTGCATTTAACAGGAATTCTACCTGTTTTTAATCCATGTAATCTTTAAATTGAAAGAAATTTAGTAAATAAGCTAAATCTTTTTTGTGTATATTCTATGACCTCTCAAATCACATACCTCCAGTTTTCTTATTATACAGTACATTAAATAAAATGTACCCAGGCCTTAAAATGTAATTTAGAATCATGTTTATGTGTACATTTATTTTTATATCATAGAGGAAGCTATCACATTTTGGGGCAACATTAGTCAAAATGAAAAGAATTAGCATATAAGAAAAGAGTAACAATTTCTATCTACAAATACAATCATACATTCTTTTAAACCGAATGGAATCCTCAAAGCAAGTACTGTTATATCAGAGGTACTACCTTGAAACATAGACGTTCTCAATTATGTTTAAAAGAAAAAAAAGATAGTGATGGAAAAATCAAATCAATAGGCAACTTATCATTTTTAGCTAACATATTCGAATTAATCTTCCATGAGAACTTTAAAAGAAATCTTTTCAAAACCAATTATTTAGGCTAGTCCCATCAGCCCTTGCGCACCACCATCCCCTCTCTTCCTCGGCGCTGCCTACGGAGGTGGCAGCCATCAGACCCCTCATGAAGTCCAAGATCAACAAAAAGAAGCCCAAGAAGTTCATCCGGCACCAGTCAGACCGTTATGTCAAAATTAAGCACAACTCGCAGGAACCCAGAGGCATCGACAACAGGGTGTGGAGGAGGTTCAAGGGCAGATCTTGATGCCCAATGTAGATTACAGAAGTAACAAAGCACATGCTGCCCAGCAGCTTCCGGAAGTTCATGGTGCACAATGTTAAGGAGCTACAGGTACTGATGATGTGCAATGAGTCTTACTGCGCAGACATTGCTCACAATGTCTCCTCTTAGAACCGCAAGGCCATAGTGGAAAGAGCAGCTCAGCTAGCCATCCGGGTCACCAATCCCAATGCCAGGCTGCGCGGTGAAGAAAACTAATAGATGGCCTGTGTGCATGTTTATTTGNAATGTCTCCTCTTAGAACCGCAAGGCCATAGTGGAAAAAGCAGCTCAGCTAGCCATCCGGGTCACCAATCCCAATGCCAGGCTGCGTGGTGAAGAAAACTAATAGATGGCCTGTGTGCATGTTTATTTGCGCTTCAGCAAAATCACAAAAAAATGCCAAAAAAAAAAAATAATAATAATAATAAAAGCAATTGTTTTACCCATTACCTTTGCCTTTATGATTAAAAAGCGAAGACCATGAGAAACACAGAGGATTAACACATAAATTAAAATTTCCAGGGCCTGTGAGATAGCTCAGCAAACTAAGTGCCTGCTTAGGCCAACACAGGGACCGGGGTTCAATCCAGCACCATATGCCACCTCAGCTTTGGCTCCGGATGTGCTGAGCCAGCCACCAAAATGGGGTATGGTGGCACACACCTGTCATTCCAGTGCTGGGGAGCCTGAAAACAGGAGGATCACTATGAGTCTGAGCTGTGTAGTAAGACGCTGTACCAAATACATAAAAATAAATAAAATTTCTAATTAAATTTTGGTTCTTTCTACAACTAGCTTAACTAAATTTAATTTTTAAAAACTTGGTAAATTTTAATGTTAACTTATTATATCGAATAAACACGATAGAATTTTTCTACTTTTAAACCCGTTATCTGATATTTGATACCAAACTCCATTCTGTAAATAAAATATTTCTACCTTAAAGTAATAAGGCCTTTTCTTAATCAAGAAAAGTGTATCACCTTGGCATTAGTGAAACATGTAAAAGAATCACCGGAAATTGGAGCTTAGCAAGCTTGCTATAAAGTTCTGAGAGTTCATGCTTTGCAGGTAACACATGGTCTCTGTGATTATTCTTTCCCGACACCACCCCCTCTAACATTAAAAAAAAAAAAAAAAAAAAAAAAAAAATTAGCCTAAGCATTGAACAAATAATATAAAGCATTAACACAGAAACACTGACAGTGGTCTGGCCTCTAGAAAAAAATTAAAATTGCAGGCTGGCAAGAACAGCAGAAATAACCTATACTATAAAAATGCCAATTTCATTGTCTATTAAAAAATGAAAATAAGTATTCTAGATATTTACCTTAAACTTACCTTTAGCTGTGGCATGAACTACAGCAGCCTGAGAAATGACGTGATAAGTTTCAAAACCCAAATAAGACAAGGCTGAGAATAACAGGCCACTTCTGAAAGTTCCTGAGTTTCTTATCACCTATGGAAAACAATATGGTCAGTTGTCAAACTTGGAAAATCTGAAGAAATTACTACTTTAAGCAAAAACTATACAACTTTCTCTCATTTTCAAAGATATTAATCATAAAAATATTGGAAATTCAAAAACTGCTCCATCAAATTCATGAGCAAAATTATTTCAAGCCTTATGGGGAGACTGTATCGTAGTAAAAGATACTACCCAGAAATGGTAAAAACCAGTCCTGGCTTAGGGATATACTGCACTGGCAGTGCACTTGCCTACCACACACAAGGCCCTGGCTCAATCCCCAGCACTGCAAAAATACATAAAATCAGTCATGGCAGTAATGCTAGATTAGAAGAGATATAATTTATTTGCAGAGACACGAGTGTGATACACTATAACATGTTTCTCTTTAACACAGCATGTGTTCTCTTTTTATTCTCATCACATAAAAAAGCAAGCCATGCTAACTTTGAAAGACAAGCTGCATTTCCTTCTTAAAAACAAAAAATTTAAAAAAAGATTTCCTCTTGATTTCACATGTCCCTTAATTTCATTTCTTATTTTTCAGCAAAACTCTTCAAAACTTCAGCAAAAGTTTTCTGTACTGTTTCTACTTCCTTTCTTCATCCCATTCTCTCTGGAACCCACACAAGTAATAATACTTTAAGCCTCACAACTTCACTGATGCCATTCTAGTTAATGACACCAAGGATGCTGCTATAAGTTGGGTATCTCTTACCTAAAATGCTTTGGACTAGAAGGGTTTCAGACATCTGATTGTGGAATATTTGCACATATAAAATGAGATACTTCATAGGTGGAACCACAGGCTGAATATGAAATACATTTATGTTTCATATACAATTTACACATATAGCCTACCAGTAATTTTACTATTTTTAGTGTGCCTATGTTTTTGACTGCGACCTGTCCCGTGAGGTCAGGTACAGAATTTTCCACTTATAGTGCTCAGTTAAGTTTCTGATTTTAAAGTATTTGGAGTTTTAAATTTTCAGATTAAGGATACTCAATGCTCAGCCCCTATTTCCTGTGGTCAATTTCGAATTTTCATCTTATTTGACCTTCCAAAATTTGACCGCTGATCACTTCTTTAAATAAGTGGACAGGTGATTTTTAGAAACAGCTTTATTATGATATAATTTACACCCAGTTTAAGATGTTTACAAATGTAACAAACTATTAACATCACAATGAAAATAAATCAATCCTGAAGGTATTTTCTGTTCAGTGCTCCAATACAACTAGCATGGCAAAATTGAGCTTTGAAAGTTAGATGTTCTTCTCTAGAGATAAGTGGCTTCTCCAACTTCCTCTTGCCCAGGCCAAAACCAACACTGTCCTCTTCTAAACTCAAACACAATGACAGGATGTGTAAATGCTGGCTGCAGGATATCAGGGACTACTTCCTTCCCACAGAAAAGGGAGGAATGAAGCTGAAGACGCTGGAAACCAATAAAGCAAGCCTAGAGACACGTCTGTTTCTATCCATGTCTTACACAAGACATCTGCACATCTGTACAGGGTGACATAGTGATCTGAGGCAAATGAGGCCCCTTCATCTCCTCAGAGCTAGCTTTTAATAAATTATTTTTCCTTTTTACCAAAATAAATGGATTCTTTTGACTCGGCCACTGGCACAGAGACACACTTTAATTAACCAGCAACCCAACACCTAACTATATTCTGCTACTGCCAAAACCTTTAAGTTCATTTTTGAAATAAAATGCTCCAGGATTTCCTCCTGCCTCGATGACTGCTCCTTCTTGTTTTCTTAGCTCCTCATATCCTATATCTCAAGGCCCACATGTCCTGGGTCGCCTCTTTCTACAATCTTATTTCATTCAGTCTTAGATACTATCAGCAAGCCCAAAACACTATCTTTGCCTGGTCTCTCCTCTAAACTTTAGGTTTATATATTCAACCTCTTATCTTTACATGAACTTTACTTGGCACCTAACAACTGGTCCTGCTGGACATGGTTGGTGGCTCATGCCTGTAATCCTAACATTCTGGAGGGTGAGGCAGGAGGAGAACACAAGTTCCAGGCCAGCTTGGGCTACACAGTGAGTTCAAAGCCAATCTAAACTACACTGTGAGACCCTATCTCAAAAAAAGTATGAAAGATCCAAGACTCTGCGATGTCTCCAAGACAGTAACAATTTGTACAAATGTCTGAGGTTCCTAGTATGAACGCTGGATTTATCACGTCCCCTCCAAGAAGCAAAATATAAAAGAAGTGATATCAATTCCAACGTTATTTAGTAAAACAAAAACATTTGGATCCCTGCCCCCTTATCTTTGACCTTGACCACTTGCCTGTCCTAGGAGAAACCACAGGCTGTTTCTTGTTGGCATCAGCACCAATGAAGAAAGTCTGCCTACAGCCACGTGAGGGGTTCTGTGAGCTTTCCAAGTCTATCGCTTGACTCAGCCTACCTGGGGACGTTCACTAGAGGAGCAAAGCTAAATCATACGTGGACTTCAGACCAACAGAAACCAAAAGATAATAAATGTCTGTTTTAAACAGTTTAAAAGATATATTAGTTTAAATAATGAAACCGTTCAAATGAAAGTGCATATGCATCACTGCCATTCCTAGCCCCCTCCCTTTTCAAGAATGAACAGTGGGCCGCAGCCAGTCCAACAGAAATGTCACATCTGAGACTACAAGCCACCATCCCATCCTGACACTCATCCGTAACACGGAGATAAAAACAAGGAACTCCGAAATAATTACAAAAGCAAAATAACAGAAAAAAATCTTCGACTGTGTAACAGAAATTGCTGGTCACAAAAGTCGCGCGGTGACAGCTACAGTAATAGCCGTCGCGGTATCCGACGCTGCTGAACGTGACACTTCCCGGCGGTCAACGCTCCCTCTCCTCAGTCCTCTCACAAGGGCAGGGGCTGCCGCTCCGGGGACCTCGCGCTCCCTCCCCACCCAAGCCCGCCCTCCGTCACGCCCCTGGGGGCCTCCAGGAACCCCTGGCCGGAAGTTTTGTGGGGGCTACAAAATGCAGAGGGGGCCGAACCCACTCTTCGGAGGGCGCGGAGCCCGGACGGCGCGTTACCTCGGAGTAGCGGAAAGGCCGGGGGCCGCACTGCCCGCGGCTGCTCGGAGTCCCCGAGGGGAACCGAGGCCCCGGAGCCCCGCGTCCCAAGCGAAGAAAGCGCCACAGTCGTGAGGCCAGCGCCATGACCCACGCTCGCGCACCTGACCTTCCGGGCCGTGAGGCGACTGCCGAGCTGCGAAGAGTGAAGACGGGCGTCAATCTCAAGAGAGCAGCCTCCTCCCGGAAGTGCTTCTACCAGTCAAACTCCTTCCTCCACAGCTTCCGGGGACGGGAAATGCCCGGATGAGGTGAGACTTCGTGGGTCTTCTGCGCTTGCGCCCAGTGAAGCGCCCTCTACTGGTTGATGTTAGCTTTGGGTCCCAATTCCCCAGATAACTCACTGGCTAGGGAACCGGTTACTATGAGAGAACTGAAAGTTTTGAAAATGACACAATACAGATATATGACTTGTTATCTGTCATTGTGCTGTGTCTTGTAAAATAGGGTGAATCTTGGCATTATAGGGAAGTCCTTTTTTGGAAATAAAATCTTGGAAAAATTTAATTGCCCAGGCAGGATTGCAGCTTTTCATCCTCCTGCATCAGCTTCCCCAAATGCTGGGATTAGAGGTGTGTGCCACTACATCTAGCTATTTTGTTTCTGACGTATGTGTTTTTAAATGTCTATAGCTATATTTTCCAACTTCTTATGAACATTAGCCTTTTCCCCCTCACTCATTCTAGGGAATTTTTACTTAAATTTTTCATTTAAAAAGTGTTTAAATCCTTAGAAAAGTTATCAGAACTCCCATAAACTTTTCATTTAGATTCAGCCATTGCTAATTTTCTCAAAAGTGTTTTATCCTTTACATATATTTCATATACTGTGCATACTATGTTCCTTTTTTTTGCAGAAGGTGGGGCAGAGTTTATTGTAAAGTGATATAGAAAGAAATATGCCTCCAGGCAAGAAGGTGAACAGAGTGAACTAGATATCTGGTTGAAAATGTTGAACATAGATTATAGGACTCATGATTCTTCATTCTCAGAAACAAAGACTTTTTATTGGTTTATAGCAGAATTTCATTAGTTTATAGCAGAATTTCTTTAGCAGTGCTGACATTTGGAGCTAGATAATCCCTTCTGTTGGAGGGTAGCCTGTGTACTGTAGGCTATTTAATACCCTTCAAGTCCCTATTAAAGTTCCAGCTATACTTCCACCTAGTGTGATAGCAAAAAAGTATCTCCAGAAACAGCAAAATGCCCTGAGATAAAGAATTGCCCAATATAACAAAAATAAACACGGGACCCTCTGCAAATTTTTGATTTCAAATGAACAACCATTTTGTGTTTATTTGGTATCAGAGGTTGAACCCAGGGTCTTGCACATGCCATACAATTTTAAATATGATGATGGTGGGAAAAGATTTCACTAAGGAGACCATTTAATTAAAGACCTAAAGAAAAGGTGAGCCATGAGCATATTCAGAGGCTAAGCATTTCTTCGTGAGAGGAAAAGGAAAGAGCAATGGAAAGCCTACTGTGGAACGATGATGAGCAGTAAGTCTACCACAGATGGAACAGAGTGAGCAAGGAGAATGCTATGAGGTAAAGTCAGGGAGAAGATGGAAGCCAGCTAGTGTAAAACCTGACAGGCAATCATAAGAATTCTGCTTTTCTCTATGTTTGATTATAACATAATCTGATTTATTTTCCTTCTGTCTCAGTTACTTTTCTCACATTGCTGGGACAAAATGCGCAGCACCCAAAATTAAGGGAAAAAAAAGTTTATTTAGCTCATAGTTAGTGGAAATTTCAGTCCATACTCAGCTGGCTCCTCGGCAGGGTGGCACCTGACAGAGGGCATCAGTTTGTGGAGGCAGAAAACAGCATAACAGTAAGAGCCAGAGGGAGGAACAGAGGCTGTGCCAGCAGAGGCAAGCCTCTCTCCCTTCCTTATATTGCATTTAGGCTATCCACCCCAGGGCAGGTGTAGCACTCACACCCATAATCTCAGCATTGGATCATGAATTAATCATGAATTCTAGAAGCCTGCCCCAGTGACTACATGAGGCTGTGAGGGGACAACTAGACACAAATTTACTTACTTTCTTTCTTTCTTTCTTTCTTTCTTTCTTTCTTTCTTTCTTTCTACCTTTCTACCTTTCTACCTTTCTTCCTTTTTTTTAATCAGGAAAATACAAAAAAGACTCAGGACCTGGTGCTTGCCAGGCAGGCACCGTGCTACTGAGCTATCTCCCCCCCAGATCTAACATATTTTAACTGTACTCTTCAACTGTTTTGAGAATAAAGGGAAGTAACTAGGGAAGCAGTTGCTGAGAAATTACAATGGTCTTAGGAGGAAATAGTGGTTCTTGAACTAGGTACAAAGATATGAGTGATCAGAAGCGGGTATATTTTGAAAGTAGAAATAACATGGTAGCTGACTGACCACAGCAGATGAGATCGATGTGGGGTGTTACAGTAAAAGGTCAAAGATGACTACCAAGTGTTTTGCTATCTGTCATTATTTCTTATAGAGGAGAACGAAAGAGGAATGGCTTTGGTAAGAAAGATCAGAAGATTATGTTTGTATATATTAGATTTGAAATGTGTATTAGGCTATTTCCAACTTACAAAATGGCCCCTAATGATCCTTTAGCTTGTGGATTTACATCTTTTGGGTATTTCTCTCTCACATTAGTTCAAGGGTCATGTTTTTGACCTGCAGAACCCTGCACAAGTGATAGAATGGATTCTGAGGCTAAACATAAAAGTTTTACAGCTGTTGCCTTGGTTATGAGAATTGTTCACCTTGTGAAGAGTCAACATTCATGGATTGAGTAATTTAAGCAGTCCTGTGGAGAAGCCTTGTGGAGAGAAACTGAGATTTCCAACTGACAGCACAGCTTGCCAGCCACATGAGGGAGCGCTATGGAGCCATTAGATAGCTGCAGCCCTGGCTAATACTTTACTAACACTATCTGGCTAAGCCACTCTCCAATTTCTGAACCTCTATGGATACCTTCTATAGCTATGTGAAATAATAAATGACTCTTCACTCTTTTATGGTTTATGCTACTAAACTTGATGTAACTTGTTGTAGCTATAGTGTGTTAGTAATTGCTAACTAACCAATATCCAAGCATGGGGTAGATACTTGGAATTTTGAGCTTCAGAAATAAGATAACAGAATTTTTTTTTTAACCTTAAGAATATAGATGAAGGGCCGGCAAGATAGCTCAGCAGACTAAGCGCCTGCTTAGGCAAGCACAAGAACTGGGATTTGATCCCTGGCACCACATGCTGCACTGCCCCCGCCTCTGGGCACGCTGAGCCTGTGACCAAATCCAGGCATTGTGGTGCACACGTTCCCAGTACTGGGGAGGATCAAAACAGAAGGATCTCTATGAGTCTGAGCTGTGTAGTGAGGCCCTATGCCAAATACATAAAAAAGAATATAGATGAAATGTCCAATAAATATGGAAAATGTTCAATATCTCTGGCTATTACAGAAATACAAAACAATATTGAGATTCTATCTCACTCCAAAAGGAATGGCTACCATCAAGAAATAAACCAATAATAAATGCTGGACAGGCTGCAGGGGAAATGAAAACTTTTTACGTTGTGGATGGGAGTGTAAACTAGAACAACCATTGTAGAAATCAGTGCGGAAATGCTTCAAAAAAACTAAAAACAGAAATTCCATTTGAGCCAGATTTTCTTTTTCTGGGTATCTTTCCTGGAAGAGTTAAAGACATCATTTCGCAGTGATGAATGTATATCTGTGTTTATAACATTGAAATTCATAATAACTAAATCTTGAAGCCAGCCCACATTTCCATTAATAGATACATGGATAAAGAAAATGTGGTATTTAGGCACAATGGAGTTCTACTCTGCTACAAAGAAAGATAAATTTGAGTCATTTATAAGAAATGGATGCTTCTAGAGACTATAATGTTAAGTGAAATAAGTCAGATACTCAAGCCTAAATATCACAATTTCTCTCATGAGAGACTCAATTTATAAATAAAGAGCAAAAAAGAAAATGCTAGGAAATAGATCTTTTGCAAGTGGGGAGGAGCTTAAGAGAAAGAGGAA